>PVIW01003127.1:0-181955 GCA_004026585.1 Noctilio leporinus | reverse complement strand
TGTCCTAGATGCTGCTTATTATGTCCTCATTTTTTGGGTTCTTTTTTCCTTCTTCTTGTTCTGATTGGTTGTTTTTTCCTTTCTTATGTTCCACCCCATCAATTTGATTCTCAGCTTCATCTGCTCTACTGTAGTTTCCCTGTAAGTTGTGCTTTATTTCCATTAGTGTGTCCTCTGTTCTGACGGGATCTTTTTTTACGCTGTTGAGGTCCTCAGTAAGTTCCTTGAGCATCCTTATAACCAGTGTTTTGAACTCTGCATCTGATAAGTTGCTAAGCTCCCTTTTGTTTAGCTCTTTTTCCGAAGTTTTGACCTGTTCTTTCATTTGGTCCATGTTTCATTGTGTCCTCATTTTGGCAGCGTCCCTGTGTTTGCTTCTATGCGTTAGGTAGAGCTGCTATCACTCCCTGTCTTGATAGCATGGCCTCATGTAGTAGGTGTCCAGTAGGGTCCAGTGGCACAGCCTCCCCTATCGCCCAAACTGGGTGCTTGAGTTGTGTGCCCTTCTTGTGGGCTGACTACGCCTTCCTTTTATAGTTCAGCCTTGATTGGTCTTGACAGATCAATGGGAGGAATTTACCCAGACTAGTCAGCTGCAAGGATTGGCTATGATCACTGACCACCAAATTCTGCCCTCCATGGAGGATCAGCTGTGCAGGGGCAGGGTGGTGGTGCTCTGATCTGGTCTGTGGCTGTCTGCTGGTACACAGGCTCTGGGGTTTCCCATGTGGTGCAGTGCAAGGTCAGCCCCTACTTATGTTCCATGTGGCCACCCTGCCTGAGCTATAAACCAATCTGAGATGGCTGTTCCTTGTGCTGTGCTGTGCTGTGCTATGCTGGGAGATTCCAGGTAAAACCAAGTGATGAATCTAGGCTGGCTGTTGCTAGTACCTGTCCTGGGGCTACTTAGCAAGAGGTATGGAGGCTGAGGGCTTACTGAGGCAGCTGCTGCTTGTGTGAGGATTTAGGAGGTTTTGAAACAGGAGCTAAGACCAGCCACTGGTATGGAAATGTCACTGTTAATAGTTCGGGTGGGCCTGTAAATTGGTTGGGATTGGGTTTCAGGAGATCTCCAGGTTCGCCAGGTTGATGGAACTTCCTTCGTGCCTCCAAAGGGGTTGGGGGGGAGTGGGGCACAGCCCTTTCCAGCAACCCAGGCATGTCCCCCAACCAGGAGAATGGAACCTGGGGATCCTTTTACAGGTTAACTCCTAACTGAGCCTCATCAACCAGGGCCTCTTTCCAACTTGAATTCACTTTTTCTTTTCAGTTCCATTTTAATTATATTTTAAGTAACATGCTAGATAGAAACCATCAAATTTTGAAAGCATTGTCAAACTGTCTTCAATTCCTCTCTTCTAATTCCTTGATTTGTTTTCTTGCACATTATAATTATACTTACTTTGATCAAGGTTGGCAGTGACTTCCATGTTCCCAAAGCTAATGGTCAGTTTTCTGTCTTTGTGTTTAACCTATTAGCAGCATTTAATACAGTTTATCACTCCTTTGTTAATGGCTTCCAGGACCCAAACTCTCTTGGCTTTTCTCCTCAGTGCATGCTTCTTCTTAGTATTCTTTGGTAAGTTCTCTTCTCCTGGCATTCTGATATCACAGTGCCCTAGGGCTAGTTGAAAGCCCACATTTTTCTCCTGAGTGCTAGATTGTTATGCCCATCTACCTATTTAAACACCTCCACTTAGATGTTCGATACACATCTCAAGAGTTAACATATTCAAAACTGAATGTCTGGTCTTCCCTCTGAAACCTAGAATCTTCCTGCAGTCTCTCCATCCTTCCAGTTGTTCAGAGCCAAAATCCTGGGCTGGGCCTTCAAAATATATCAAGAATTAATTCTCTTCTTGTCACTTCCCTTAGTGCTACTGCCATTGTCCAAGTCACCGTCATTTTTCGCCTGTATTACTGAAGTTTTCTCCTAACTGGCTTCTTTTCTAATACATTCTTCTTACCTACAGGTTTTCCTCAAAAACAATAGTCAGAATCATCCTTTTTAAATATGTGTGCTAAGGTCACTCCTTCACTCAGAAACCCTCTTATTAATAACTCGCCCTTTCCACTCAGAAGAAAAGCCACATTTTAAACAATGACCCTACATGATCTAGTGCCACCTGATCCCCCTCTGCACCCCACCACCCATTGCCTCTCTGATCTCATCTTCTGCTTGATCTCTCTTTCCACTCCAGTCACCTTGGACTCCTTGTTCTTTTTGAATATGGCAGGTATATACCCACTTTGGGCTTTTGCATGATTGTTCTGTTAGGAAAAACTCTCCTAGATAGTTCTGTGGCTAATTCTCTTACCCCCTTCACATGGTAATGTGAAATGTCATCTTCTCAAGGAAGCTTAATATTTTAAAATTGAAAGCTACCCATACCTCCTAACTCTCACTTTTTACTCAATGTTTTTTCATAATATTAATTTTAACAAATATGTAGCAGTATGAAATAGATACTGTTTATTGCCTGTGCCCCACCTCAGCCCCTTTTAGAATGTTCAAGTTTCATGTGAATGGGGATTTTGATTCACTGAGGTATACCTCAGAACAATGCCTGGTATGCAGTAGGCATTCAGTAAATGTTTATTGAGTAAATTAATAGTTTTATGACTAACCAATGGTTGAAACCCCTTTTAACTACAGTCAAGCCTTAATTTTTAAATTTGAGATGCTATATATTGGGTTGGCCAAAAAGTCCATTTAGTTTTTTCTGCAAAATAATTTTTTATTTTCACCGATAACTATTGATTTGAATATTCTGATATACTATTGATTTGAATATTCTGGGTGTGTCAGCCATCTCCTATTATTGACTTCTAGTGGGTAGAAGCTAGGGTTGCAACTAAGTATCTTCAATGCCTAAGACAGCCCCACAGCAAATAATTATTTGGCCAAAATGTTGACAGTAGGAAGAAATTTCACAGACCACTTTTGACACATTTGGTCAGTCACAGTATTTTCTCCATACACTGCACAAATCTTTTTGTGTGTCTGTTTCTATTGCATTTTCACCTCTCTTGAAATAATAAAGCATAATACACCATAAATGTTGCACAATTTCTTCCATATTTATTAAAATGGCTCCACAAAAATTCACCAATTTTGATATATTTTTAAAATGCATGTTGATATGACAGCTGTCATAATGCAATCTAATAAAAAAATTTTAAAGATTTTATTTATTATTTTTAGAGAGAGGAGAAGGGAAACAGGCAGAGAGGGAGAGAAACATCAATGTATGGTTGCCTTTCACCTGCCTCCAGCCACAGACCTGACTGGAGACCTGGTTTGCAACCTGGTTATGTGCCCTGGCTGGGGAATCGAACCTGCGACCTTTGGGTTCACAGGCCGGCACCTTATTCACTGTGCTACCAGCCAGGGCTGTTACATAACTTTTAAAGCCAGTCATCCACTGTTAGTAATTTGGTTTTTTTTTTCAGGCACAAACATTAGATCATACTTATACACAGTGTTTTACAACATACATTTGTTTGGCACCTAATACTCTACATTGAACTCTTGTGTCTTGAGAAGCAGTGTAGCATGATTATAGCATGGCTACCAAGCCAGACTAGATTCACATCCCATCTTTGCCAGTTACCATACTTTGGACAGGTGACTTGTTTTCTCTGCCTGTGTTTTATGACATGGGAATAACAATTGTAGCTACCTTATACAGTGTTATGTAGATTAAATAACACCTAACACATATGTGTGCATATAAATATAAGCCGTCATCACTAGTATTAACTTCGTTGATCACCATTATATAATCCCCATATTTTGAAAGTGTAACATTTTTATTTAATCAGTCCCTTATTTAATAGATATCTAGGTTGTTTCTAATTCTTCACTGTTACAAAGAGGGTTGATTGTGTGTTTGCACATTTGTATAATTGTTTCCCAAAATAAATACATATATACAGCCTGTTAGAATCTAAAATATAAACTGTTGTACCAAGGTACACTTGCATCAACTGTATCAGTAATTGTTCCTCACACTCATGCTAATGCTGGGTATTTATCAGGCTTAAGTGTCTTTGTTTTCATCTAGTAGTTTAGTTGATGGAGTAGTTTTTTCCCCTTCCTACACCATATACACATTTTTATTCTATCTGCAATATATTGAGGATAGTGGTCTATTTTCTTCAAACAAGTCATTTCTAGTACCTCCCATTTCTTTCCTGCTGATTTGAAATGCTACTTTTGTTATGTACCAAGTTCCCACTTATACCTTGATCTCTGTCTAGGCTGTTAATCTCTTCTATTGGCTTGTCTATTCCTATTAAAGGTACCATCTAATTTTAATCACTATAGCTTATACCTGTTGATATGTTAATAAGCCTACTACATACTCAAGTTTTTTAGAAACAGTATGTTTCCATATAAATTACAGAATATTATCTTGTGTTTTAAAAATATATCCATTGGGAGTGTTTCAAAATTAAAAGTATAGATTACTTTGGAATGATTTTATATCTTTACAATAATGAGGGTTAGAATTTAAAATGTCTTTAGGGCTTCCATTTTTTAATATCTTACATATTTGTTATAAAGTATATTGCTGTGTTTACTATAGGGTTTGGTTGCTTTTTGTTTTGTTTTGTTTATTTTTTACCATTTTGAATGTACTCCTTTTTTCCATTACCAGGTTTAACAATATGTAAGGTATGAATACATGTGCACACACACACACACAATTACTTTTATATTCTTTAATACTTCTGAAGTTCTCTTAAATTTCTTTAATCCTACAGCCACATCATATGCAAGCAATAAATTTTGTTTCTAATGTTTATGCCACTTATGCCACTTGCTTCTTTTTTCTCTATTTATCATAGTGATGGTACTCTAGAATGACGCTGAATGACCGTGATGATAACAGGCCTCTTTGTTAATTCTATATATATATATATATGTATATATGTATATATATATATATATATACATACACACACACACACATATGTATGTATATATGTGTATATACATATAGATAGATATTTTTCAAAAATGCTAATGACTTTTTTGTGTTTATCACACTATTAGCTCTAATCAGCCTTTCTCAAGTCTTGTTTTATGTTAGAGAATACATGGAAAAGTGTAAGATAAGATCTTTTCCTATTCTGGCAGCCATAAGAGCATAAGCTTTGGCTAAAAATAAAAAGTAATCACTATATCTCAGTCCCTGGAAATTTACATCTGAGGTGAAAGATCTACCCCCTCAATCCAATGCCACATTAAAAATTATGACTAATAAAGCTTGATTGCAGAATGAAATGAGATGTCATTTTATTTTTGCACCCTGCAAATGAGTAATAAATAGTCTGGGCTTTACTTTCCTAGATATTAGGTTTTGTCAGCTGCACATTAGGTGTAGCTGCTTGTATCCTGGGAAGCTGAACCTCAGAGTGCTGCTGATCTGAGGTAGACCTCTGTCAGCATTCCCTCAGCCTCTTTGCCCCTCCAAGCAAGCCAGTGAATTTCTTGGACCCTAGAAATGCTGATTTTATCTATTTGAGTAGGACTAAAGGTCAGGTATAATAATAGATTGTTCAAGCAAACGTGACTTGAAGTGAACTCTGTTCTCTCAACAATTTATCTGGGCAATAGAAAGCTAGAAATTTAAAATCTCAAATGTAATCAAGAGTGAAATGTGTTGGCTTAGTTTTCTTTGACCTGTTATCTGTCTTTCATTTACAGATAAAGATTACATTATGGATAATTATTTTATTGCTGTGAAAGAAGAGATTTTATGTTTTCTTAATATTAGAGAAAAGTTTGCCTTTTGTCCACATTTCTGTATTTATTGGTTGTATGACTTTTTTTTTAGTTTGCATTTAAATTTTAGTTGAAATACCAGGTTAATTTACACCAACTTCTGACCAGAATCATTTAATATGGAAGACTCTATTTTTAACTTGATTACTTTCCAGTTATGTTACAACTCCTGTCACTGTTTCTGTTCTAGAATGTTGGCAAAGGATGAACTGATGACCATACTACAGAAGTGTTTCAATGTTTTAAGGTCCTCTTCTGAAAAGCAGCTTGGCAGCTCAGCAAAGAAAATACAGGAGCTCCTGACCCAGTTTCAGAGCCTTGATGGTGAGAAGATAATATCTTGCCAATTTTACTAGCCATGACAGACAGTCATATAACTGAATGACATGGAAAACTCCATGTTATGACATATGGAGAGAAGAAGGGATAAAAGTAGTTCATGATGATCAGTCAGTATACCAAGCCTTAGAATATCACACCTTGAAAATCATGAACAGGCCAAATGGATCTCTTCCGGCTTTGGTTTAAACCATAAAAAGCATCAAATAGGCATTAGCAAACAAATAAACAAACACATTCTCTCTCCAGATGACATTTTGAAGGACTTATCTTTAAAAGTAAGGTGGTGGCTCAGTGGATTGAATGTCAGCCTGTGAACCAAAGGGTTACTAGTTCAATTCCCAGTCAGGGCACATCCTGGGTTGCGGGCTGGGTCCCCAATTGGGGGCAAGTGAGAGGCAATCACATGTTGATGTTTCTCTACCTCTCTTTCTTCTTCCCTCCCCCTCTCTCTAAAAACAAAGTCTTTAAAAAAAATGCAAAGTGGGGTTGGAAATAAAAAAGGTGTTTGAGGGGACAAAATGATACATCGAGATTGACAAGAGTAGCAGGGCACCATAATTAAGGACTCTTGACTTGTCTAAAGCATTTTATCAAGTTCTATATAGATTTTAAAATCAATGCATAAATAATTTGTAAGCCTGAAAAGCAATAGTTCTGAACTGCTTTCACAGCCACAACGCTGGCTGGTATGCTGATTACTAAAAATATGCATGAGGGTTGCTTTAATCTGATTCACAAGAGCCTGAATCTTTCAGTGTAAATGAACCACTGAGGCAGCCTGGCATTTCTGTGTTGAAGGGTTACCTGTCCCTTCATTTTCTTGCCCCCCCCCCCCCTTTAGCACCACAATATGATATTTTTGTGGTAAACAGGCAAAGTAAATGTGCACTGTTTACTTTCCCCTATTTGGGAAACATTTTAATGGAATTTGGGAAAAAGAAGCAGCTTGGTGTATAACGTATAAAAGCACAAAGATTGGACATGGCATAGTGAAAATATTTTACTTGGAATACCCATCTCAATCCTTCTTATATTTTGCCTTGAAAAAGCCTTTGGATTTAGGAAACCACTTTGCTGAAATTCCTCCCTTTTCTCCCTAGCAATGATGTTTGGTATCTGATGAGGCTTAGTTAATGGAAGGTGAAAGAGAAAGTTTGAAGTGGCATGAATAGGCAGAATGAGGAAGCACTCCAAGGACTAAGGGAGTTAGTTGGTTCTTCCCAAGTTGTGTATAGGCATTTCCCTTTTGAGAAATGCTATAATACTACTATTTGCTATAATACTATAGTATGAGCCTAACCATTTTTCAAAAGGGCTGTAAATTGGTGATCATAGAGATCATTGTCCAGCTACACACATAATCTAAAGCCTAGGACAAAAAAGTAACTTGCTCCAGATCCCACAAGTAGGTAGCACTCAGACCAGAGCCCACCTCTTAATTGTCAGTCAGCTCATTGGGTTTTTTCTGACAGATTAACAATTTAAATTTCCCCTAATTATAGTCACTGGGACATTGAGGGTCCAACTTTAAGGATATAAATAGGATAAAAGACTTAGAAGAATTTAAGATAAATTAGGTAAATTTCAATCTTATATGGAATTGGACTCAGATTTTTGTTAAATGAAACTGCAGATATAATTTTAATTAGAATTCATGTAACATAAGCTAGATAAAAAATTCTGTGATGTGCTAATATTAAATGAAGGAATGTAGTTTAATGAGAAGGCTGGAGATTAAGATGATTGATAGTGTAAAGAATAAAGGATTTTACAAGTAGAAGCAAACCCAGTGTTATAAAGAAGTGTTTGTATTTCTCCATTTCCAAAAGTAACACGTTGTTAATAAAGTGAAAGTAAAACCCCCTATGTTGGACAAGTTAAAATACTTGACTGTGTGCTACCTCTGGTTCCTTAACACTTTCTACATGTTATAATCTGGTTTTAAAATTACACTTGGAGAGTTAAATAGGTCAGTGTCCTATCAGATTTTTTAAGGCTCTGCTACATGTTAATTAAATGGGGCAAAGAATTAATTGTATATTTTAACCTTAAATTATGTATTTTTTGAACCAAGACTTATCCAGAACTAAAAAGAAATGCTCTTTGAGAACAATGTAAATTCTCCAGCTGCAACCTGCTATCTTAGATTTAGGCCAGATAAGCCGCATAAGTTGAGTGTGAAAGTCCCAGAACCTGCCCTGCACAAGGAAGAGGCTAAGAGAGAACCTCATCATGCTCTCCAGAAGCACAACTGCACCTTTTACCAGATACAGTTTACTGTTGCCTTAACTAAAGGACAAAGATGCACTTTGTATTTTTGTAGATTTCAAAACTTTTATGCTCCTTATTTATTCTTTTAATAGCATTTTGTCAAATACAGTACTTTGGGACATAGAGGCCAAACTTGCCAGGGTGTAGGTCTATGTTGTTGGATATCTTGGCATAATCAAAGGAACACAATTAAAATTTGTTTGTTTGTTTCTTTGTTTTTTAAAGATTGTATTTATTACTTTTAGAGAGAGGGGAAGGCAGAGAGGCAGAGAGGGAGAGAAACATCAATGTATGGCTGCCTTTCACCTGCCTCCAGGTATAGACCTGGCTTGCAACCTAGTTATATGCCCTGGCTGGGAATTGAACCAGCAACCTTTGGGTTCACAGGCTAGTGTTTTATCCACTACACCACCAGCCAGGGTAAAATTTGTTTGTTTTTTAGTAGCTGTTTATAATAGCACAAAGATTTGGTGCTTTTTGCTATTGGTTTTGGGGAAGAGCGTGTTTGTATTGTTTTCATTGTGGTCACATTTTTAAAATCCTGTAGCTGGGTTTTTTTCAAGATCCTTCTGCAGCATAACTTATATAATATTTATTGACCTTCAGCTTCTGGAACAAATCATTTATCTGATGGACGCTTGATCCTCTGCCACATTAAAAATAAGTAAATAAATGAAACCATTTCTCTTGGCGTAGTAGTAATGTTGGTTCTCTTGACTTGATTGGGTTTACCCTAGCTGCTGTGTATCGGTTTTGTATTCAAAGCAGAAGCCAAAGAGGAAGAAGATACTTCTGGGTCGCAGTCAAAGGGGCTTCAGAAGACAGACCTCTATCATCTACAGAAGGTTAGGTCTCTTCTTCTTTTTTCCCTTCCAACTACATTTTGTAATATTTTCTTTGATGTATACTCTAGATTAACTCTGCCTGGATGCTTTTATTTTCCTTTTAAAACCACAACCAGGAACAAAGCAGACTTTGTAACTCACTTTTAAATTAAACATCCTGTTTATCTTACTGCCATCCTCATCTCCATGTACAGTCCTAGATTACTAGCAAATATAGGTGGGAACTTTCTGCAGCCTCTGAGAGACAAAGAAAAGTAATTACCAGTGAGGGAAAATAGGAACATAGTTCCACAAAAAATTCAGACCATTTATCTGCTGTATTTGTTTTTATGTTAAGCCTAACTTGTTAGTTTTAGATACTTTCCTTGATTTTTTAAAAGATTATATTGGGTATACTATGGTTCAAAACTATACTGTTTTTCAGACAGCTCTAAATTTAGCATCTTGGTTGTTGAACTATAAAATCTTTGTATAGCATGATACAAAGTTATGATAAATAGGGAGTAAAATTTTGATCTCAGAAAAACAAAACACATGGAACCTATTCTGTTAGCATGGCAAAAGGGCAAGGTTTTTCTTCCTTCTTCCCCTTCTTGTAAATCCTTTACTTAAATAAAGTAATGAGTTGTAGATAGTGAGCACTCTGCCATGTAACTTAGTAATGAAGTGAACTAATTAACTGCCTTTCCCTCTTTTCCTAAAAATTCACTTGATATTTGAAACACACCTAGGAAGAGAAATTCTTCCCAGACCTTAAAATAAAAAGTTGTTTCGATCTGGTTCTTTCTTGCACATTTTGTCTCATGAAAAGGTATCAACCGCGTCTGCCTGAACCCCACAGTTCCCCTCTGAGGGATTTTCTTTCTCAGAATCACCACAAAAGGCATGTTCTTTCCATTCACAGTCCTTATTGGAAATGAAGGAGCTAAGGAGGACAGGTAAGAAGCAGACCAAGTTTGAACTACTGAGAGAAAAAGTTGTGAACTTCATTGACAGTCTGGTAAGGTGAGTCCGTTGCTCTTAAGAGCTAAAAGTTAGGCTATTTTCCCAAATTGCACTGGTGTGATAGCTGTCCATAGCCATTCCAGGACACTTTCCCCTAGATTAGGCTTTATGCTTTTCAGGTTTCTCCTTCCATCTAAGAATTTTGTAAATTTGTAAAATTTGTAAATTTGTAAAATTTGTAATTTTGATTGTCTTTCCATCCTTATGAAGATTTGTAATCAAAATTATTTAGTGCAGTCGTTTTCTAAAAGTTTAAAAAATAGAGGTTTACATTTGATCTAGTTCATTGGATTTGGGCAGAGAGGGGTAGTAGTGGAAACAAAGTGTTTTACCCCTCTAATAACAAACTTGACTTGATCCATTATCTGTGCTAGGAGTATGCTGGACCTGGGCCAAGCCCAGAATATAGCCATAATCCTATTTTATCCTTAGTAAAGGACATAAAATTCTAAAGAATAACATTGCAAATCATTATCAGTACTAAATTCATGTTGAGAAATGTACTCATAGTACATTTAGAAGTCTGCCAGTTCTGTCTGTATTTTAAGGTGATATTTTTTAGAAACAGGTTATTGCTATTAAAAAAAAAAAAAAAACACGAGAAGTGTGAAAAAGAAAATGACTTAAGTTAAAAAGTAGGGAAATTGTTATCATTGCTTTTTTAATTTTAATTGTAGTTCAACCTTAATGGCACACTAGGCACTGAATATAATCAAATAATAAAAAAAGTAGAAGACAAAGAGTGGCTTTTCTGATATATTAATTACGTGACCTTCTTGGAAGTGAAAAGTTCGTGTTCCAGGATAATGGGGCAGTCATTGTTTCTAGTAATAGGGGAGAAATTACTAATGTCATGAAAGAGGTCCCAGTGATCAACCAAGTATGACAAACAAAGGAGAAATGTATCATATAAAAGTGATGCAAAGCAATATTGAACTGACCTACTAGCCAGAAATGACCTTCAGAACTCAGAGAGTTAACGTTGCCCTACTGACTTTCCTGTTCTTATAGTTTCTAACCCTAAGTTCCAGGCTCTTCCATTTTACCAGGTTGTGACCATTGTAGTTGCTAAAAATAATTTTGCAATGTAATATAGCATAATTTCTAGGCCAAATATCAGATTCCTTTTCAAGTTGTCACAAATCCCAAATTGAAGGCATTGAAACCAACCATTTTACCTTTTGTGATCTTTGACCTAAGATTTTACCTTTTTGAATAGTTACTGAAATAAAGCTGAGATGACTGAAATACTTGGTTAAGTCACAAAATTTTCCATACTAGGATTGGCTGACTTTCTTTACTAGTATTGACTATTGCAGGAGAGAAGAGATTAGGATTTGTAGCATATCACAGTAAAAGGGACCTGAAGAGTCATGTGGCATCTTATGTCCAGGGAGAGGCCACAACTTGTGGGAAGTTCCAGTCCCAGTAAACTGACATCCATCAAAGGCCCACTGTTTCTCCGTACTGTCCCCAAGGAACAGTCACATCACAGATGTTTGAACAGAGCTTGGAGCTCTGGAGAAATGTGGAGGAGGACGATCCAGAGCAATTCAAGCAATATACAAACAGACCATAAAAGTCTGCTAGCTGGAAATTAAAAGGACAGAGAGAAGCCAGAGATACATGAAAGGAAGCAACAAAGGGAAGAGAGTGATGTTCAAAAAGACAAATGGGAAAGGGAGTGGCAGAAAAACAATGAGTAAGTCAAGCCAGCCGTGGACAGCTGGTGAAACTTGCAAACAAACAGGAGAAACAAGAAAAATTGGACCTTTCTGGAGCCACCAAAAGTAAAAATGGAGCAGTGTCGACTGATGCCTTGGGGTCACAGCCGCAGACCCTTCATCCAACTGTCTCCCCTCCTACTTTGAAGGACTTTCTTTCCTCCCATTTCCACCCCAGCATATAGTATTACTTGCTTTTTAGTCCATTTTTGTTTTCAATGCAATTTAACATCAATCAGGGTAATTCTTTAGTACATTGAAATGAGGCTCAGTTTAAAAAGAAACCTTTTCCCACCCCCTACCCCCAGGCAAACCAAGATTGGAAGGTGCCACTTGGTACTGCCTTCTCTTTCCACAGCCTGTAGTTTTATATTTCACTGAATTGTGCTAGTTGTGCATGTAGTTTGTGGAAATCATCCAATTAAACATATTGCTTTAAAAATACATATATACATAAGCAGTAGACTCCAGAAGGCAGGGTTTCCAGTATACAATCCATCAGCACCTTTTGCTGAAACTACTGAGAGTGGAGACTAAGTTGCCACTTCCTAAATTAGGAAACACAAGATTCAACTTTGTAGCTCTTGTTGATACAAAGTGTTTCTACCTGATCCCTTAAAACTACCTCTCTGATCTGAATCCAAAAAGAGCCGCATCCTGTGTGCCCTGCTCTAGTATCAGACCTCATTGTTTATTCTAACAGCAAATAAATTACAGAAGTGTATTTCTGTGCCATCCTCCAGGTTTGTAGTTGAACAAAACATCTAATGTATATTTTGTTACTATTCACCTAATTTGGCCCAGTGGAAACAAGATACAGGCAAATAGGTTGCCTCTGATGACTTTGGATATCCTTTGAGGATCCAGAGACCTATTCCCTTGGGAATTACCCAAATTTCTGAACATTAAATATATAAATGTTAAAAAGGGAAGTACAATTGTGAGACAATAGATTTTTCTGAAATTGACTATCTAGTTGCCTTGGTAGACGTCCAATTCTACAATGGGGTCTTTAATGATTGGGGAAAAATAGCCTGAGGTCTGCGTACAAAGAATTCATGGTCAGAAATTATAAAGTTAGCCAGCCAACCAGGGAGGCATTCAGCATCACAGAAACTTCCTGAGGCTACAGCTATAGCTATATTAACTTAATCTTGGGTAAGATACTAGTGGTAGTACTTAAGGTATAGAATTCTGATCCTTAGGGCCAAGATGAAAGCCATACTCTTTGCAAATGGGTTTTATTCTGATTGATTCTGCAGAAGTCTACAGAAGTTGACTGAGCAGGGGGCCAGGAGCTCTTGAGACAGGGAGGAAGAGAGTGATGCGCATGATTGATACCCTCTTTACTTTCTCTTCCTCCACTGACAACACCGGTGGTTTAGTGGGTTTTGCTAGGTAATGGTATCTTCTCCAGGAAGGAGAAAGCTAGAGGAGGGTAATTTCCCTGGTGATTGAATAAATGATTCCGTCTGGTTGCATTAGTGGAAAATGGATGTGACAAAAAATATTGTCATGTGGCCAAAATATTTTAAGGCTAGGATTGGACTAAGCCCCAGGAATCTTTATGAAGGCATGAGTTCATGGAGTTAGTGACTTACTACCCTGTCTTTGGGTAGAGTGTACCAATTTGCCACCCGTCAGGCCATCAAAGAGCAACATTCTGTCACTGTTGAGACCAGCTGATTGGGCTCATTATTATACAAAGTGAAATTTTTATTTATTTAAAAAAAAATTTTATTGTTGTATTACATCCATCCCCGTTTTGCTCCCCTCTGTCCCCCTCCCCATCCACCCATTCCCCCCAAAATCAATCCCACCTGTTGTCCATGTCCATGGTTCTTTTATACTAGGTTCTTGTCTAAGCTGCTCCCCTTTCTTGCCTCTGCCTCCCCCCTCCCCCCTTTCCCCCTGACCACTGAAGGCCTATTCATTGTATTCATATATTTGGTTCTGTACAAAGTGAAATTTTTAGTGCTTTATTTTGAAAATTCAGATTTCATTACAATTGGTTTGTCATCTACCTCATACTTAACAATCCCAAGTTACACTTTGTTTCAGTAACTGGAAGTAAACAATTTGCTTGTTTTTCAATATTCTGAAGCAAAAGTTTAGCTTTCCTGCCTTCTGTAGTAAAAAGTAATTCCAATAAATAAAAACTTTCCAGGTATCAATGAAATAAATTAAAACATTTTCTGTGATCCAAAACAAATTTCCTAAACTTTTTAATTCCCATCCTGAGGCCTGTTTAATATTGCCAAAAGTTAAGTGTTTGCTCAGGTAAGGAATGTAGAGATATCTATTTTCTAAACAATTTAAGAATTCATTAACACTGTAAGAAATTCTTTTAAAATTTTGAGCAGAGAGGTAATTATGTACATTGGCTTCTAAAGGTTTAAGTCAGAATGCATAGTTGATTGCACTCTAGAGTTCTGAAAGTTTCTAAAAAGATATGGAACAGATATAATTTTGAGTGAACCTGCCCTGGATTTGATATTTGGGTGTTTCCTTTGTTGATTTTCCTCTTTAATAAATTGCTGTCTTCCATCAAGGATTGACAAAAATGTTATATTGAAATTAAGCCTGTGCTCCTCTAAAAGCTGATACTTGACTTGGGCTGTTTCAGAGAACACCTTCTGCCTCCGGAGACGCAGCCGCTGCAGGAGGTGGTGTACTGCACTGCCGCAGACACCCTGCACAAGCGCCTGAACGCTGCTCCGCGAACTGCCCTCCACACTGCGCTCAACGATCCTTACCATTATCTCAAGGTAAGAAAGATTCCTTTCCTTTGACAGTTGAGTTTCCAACCTCAGACATTATTTATCAAAAATGGCGCAAATTTACAATTCTGGTGACCAGGGAGTGAGTTGGCAGCTCAAGGCTGAACCTCTTTCAGGTACTTTAAAAAAATCCTTTAGATTTCAGAGGGCATTATCTAAGCCAGTGAAAATAACGGTCAGTAGTCAACTAATGCTGCCAAGTTTGGATCACATGTAAATGTCTTTCCCTTCATGTGATAATGGCTTTCAAATAAAATGGAAAGCGCTGATGTTTTTTGTAGGGGTTAGGATCTGCAGTGTTGACAAGTCTTTTTTGTGAGATCACTGCCTGATAATGGCGTGGTGGTATTAACACAGTAATTGCAAGAATTCAAGTTAATTTCAAATGTTTAAAGAGGCAATTTATTGAAAATCTGCAAAGAATTTCATAAAATTTTATGGAAAATGGGAATTCATTAGGGTCTCAAAAATTAGCAGTTATTAAAATGAAAAAAAAAAAAAAAAAAAAAAAAACCCTTAGGAAAAAATACGAGCTGTCCCGAAAGTATTGAGCCGATGTCAGTCTAATTAAGTTTACACAGCCAATATTTTAGGACAGACCTTGTATGCTTGTTTTTATTGATTGATTTTAGAGAAAGGAAGAGGGAGACAGATGGATTTGTTGTTTCACTCATCCATGCTTTTACTCACTGGCTGATTCTTGAACGTGCCCTAACCAGGGATCAAACCCACGTCACTGGCCTGTGGGGAGAATGCTCCGTTCAGTGAGCTACCCCAGCCAGGGCTGTTCTTCTGATCCTGGGAGTATTCGAACGACTAGGAGCCTAGGGGATCATGACCAAGACCTAATCCTAAACTGCTGGAGAGTAAATGCAACTCACCACATAAAGGAAACTAGACTCCATTTTATTACTGGTTTACTAATTTTAGGTGTGGAGCCTTATTAATGTCTGGTTTTGCTCCTGGTCATTCCTGAAAGGTAGTCATCTTAGTTTACTGTTATTTTTAGAACGAAGCACTGAAAAGTGAAGAAGGCTGCATTCCAAATGTTGCCCCAGACATCTGCATAGCATATAAACTGCACCTAGAGTGCAGCAGGCTCATCAACCTCGCGGACTGGTCAGAGGTAAGTAGGGTAAAAGCGAGCAATGTATGTGTATGCCATCCATGACAGCTTTCCTGGGAGTCTTTATACTTTGGGTACTGCAGAACTCAAGTTTTTGTAATGTCTTATTTGAAAGTATAGATCACTTCAAACCAAAAATTTCTCCAGAATAGCAGCTAACTACTCACCAGTCCCACTCCTATTCCCCTGCACTCTGATCCCACACACCTCATCCAAGCCAATGAATGGTACATTCACATCAGGTCAGAATATAGGATTAAACCTCACAGTCAAGCAAAAATGAGCAATTTAAGTACTAGGCAAAATAAAAGTGTATTCACCAGCATTTCCCTTATTGCATAAAAGAAAAAAAAAAAAAAAGTATTTGAATAACCTTACATTAGCAGTCAGGAAGTACAAGAAATACTTGGCAAGGCCATGATACACTGTCATTCTTACTTTTAAATGAAATTGTTCTTTCCCTTCTCAGCATATGCATGTTACAAAATTAATTCTGTTGAAGGCTGTTTTTTTATAGGTATCTTGTCACTGTTTTAAAAATACCTGTAATTGGCTTCTTCCAAGAAAAAAGCAGGCATTTTTCTGGAGATAATATAAATTGGGAAATATAAGATAGAGTATCCTTTGCTTTCCAATTCATTTGACTCATTTTTTTCTCTGCACTTTCCTTCTCTGAAACAAGATTATTCAGGAACCACTCTATTATCTTTTAATGTGTACTTGATTTAAAGTCATCATTAGAATAGCTTTAAGAATCTGGTTTGTTGTAATTTTTTTTAAATGTGCCAGTTATCAGCATCTGCAGTTGCCTGATCTGGCTTTATATACAGACCCATCAAGTGCAATTAAAGATGTTTAGCAACTGGAGATTTTTATTTTCCTATCTTATCTCTCAAAAGGCTTTTGCAACAGTTGTGACAGCTGCTGAAAAAACGGATACCAATTCTGTCAAGTCAGAGGAAAGGAATGAAATTATCCAGTATCCTTTTAAAAACATTTTTACAATGTCCAAGTCTGAGAGAGAATGTTTATAATTTTCTCAGATCTACAGTAGAGATTTGTGAAGACAGGACGCAACCAACCTTAACATTAGCCTTACCATCCCAGAATGATTTGTTTCTAAATATTTAATAAGAATTTCATCTAAAATGAGGCCAAATCTAAAATATTTGGTTTAAAACTTATATCAAGTTCATATTCCAAAACTCACCAAAAATATCCAACCTCATTATTGTATTCTCTATTTTTATATGGTTATTAATGTACTTTAAGAAGGGGGGGGACAATTTTTTTTACTATAGAAAAAATTATGATTAAGTAAGCATTAAGCCCTTTTCATTTTAATGTTTTCCCATAAGGATTGTAGTTTAAAATTAGGAATGTTTAACGTTGAGATTTTAATTTCTTTTTGTCAAAAACACAACACAGCCAATTTCCGTAACTATACCCTCCAGTGCTCGGTTTATTAGAGCTGTTTCCGAACTGGAACTTTTAGGATTTGTAAAACCTACCCAACGGAAGACTGACCACGTGGCAAGGCTAACATGGGGAGGCTGCTAGAAAGCAAATAAGTGGAGCCAGAAGGCTCACATCTAGCCTAAAGAGAAAAGGGAGACCAACCATAGCATATATATAACTAGATGAAGAGAAATGTGTAATCCCCAAGTGATGTTTAACCGGAAAGCACACTGCTAATCCCAAACAGAAATATATCAAAACACCTTTGGAGTACTTTTTAGAATCCAACAAATATGATTACATTGTACCTGTAAGTCTCTTACATTATCACTGTAACTTTCACATTGTTAAAAAATTGTTCTTGAACATAGTATATAAATGTTAACAATTTATCTAGCAGTATAGATCAGTTGTAGTTGATTTAAATAGTATTCCTTCCTGCTCAGAAACATCTGGTGGGCAAATGGGTAAATCTGAATATGGACTGGATGTTAAGTTAGAGAAGTATTAAGCGGGATAAAGATATTACATAAGAAGTACTTTAGAAGCTGCGGCATGCATGTTCTCTAATAAACAGTCACACTCACATTAAGCAAATAAGGTACAGTAACTTGACTTGAAGTATATTATTGGCCTGTTCTTTCAGCTTTTGTATGTCTGAATGTTTTCCTAATAAAAGTGAAAAAATTTTTGAGTTTTCTTGAGTTTTGCTTTAAAGGTTATTATAGAGCAGAAAAATAGGGTAATAGAGCTAGAGGAGATTACAGGATCAAAAGATTTTTAATAGCAAGTTTATTATGCTTATAGGAATGCTCTAGGAAACAAAGAAAATGGATGCAGGAGAGAGGATGCTGGGAACTGTTTTTGAATGAGACAGAAATTTGGATCTAATTTTTACCTAAGGCAAACATTGGAACAGAATTGTTGGAGCCACATATGATTTACTGAACACATCACAGTAACCTAAGCACCAAGCCAAGCATTGCTTTTTACTGAAAGAGTAAGACTATTCTGTGTTTACCTATTAAAAACAATTCCAAGGGTCTTTAGGAAGTCATAATCCCTAAGTAACTTATATTGCATAATCTGTTGATAGAAAGTGTGGTTGGTATTTGGACTAGAGTAATCAACTACTGGGTCCACCTAATTATACCTAAATTCAAGAAGCTGCCCATTTTCTTGGGGGGAGGGGAATACCTCACATGCTATTTATGAACTAGGACTTTTTAATAAAAAGATAAAGCAGAAATTTGGCTCTGGAGGAAAAGGTTTTCTTGATCAAACTTGAATTTAGAATTAAAACTGTATTACAAGCACACTTGGTTTTATGCAATGAACTTCAAAGAGTTGTTCTCAGGCCCTGGCTGCTGGCAAAATGGATAAGGCGCTGGCTGGCAAAATGGATAAGGCGCCGGCCTGCAAACCCAGAGATTGCTGGTTCGATTCCCAGCCAGGCCAACATAATCAGGTTGCAAGCCAGGTCTCCAGCCAGGTCCATAGCTGGAGGCAGGTGAAAGGCCATACATTGGTGTTTCTCTCCCTCTCTGCCTCTCTCCCCTCCCCTCTCTATGAAAAATTTAAAAAATCTTTTTAAAAAAAAAAAGTATTCTCTTCAACACTAAGAAAACACCCATCACCAGCAAAATGAGTACAACTCACTGAAGGTTCAGATCGTATTTTTAGCAATAAAGTACTTTTAAATGAAGGTATGTACACTGACATTTTTAAAGACATAATGCCACTGTACAGTGATTAGATTATAGGACAGTAAATTAACTTTTATATTTACTGGTAAATCAACAGAAATGCGTAACTCACTTTGTGATGTCTGTTTTATTGCAGTGGTCTGGAACCAGACCTGCAGAATCTCCAAAGCTTTGCCTTTACTTATGGCTCCATTCAGATTAATTTCTCTTTTAGTCTACCTTGCCCCACAAGTATAAATACATTTTTTTTACAAGTTTAAAATCTATGCGAAAATTTGCATAAGCTTAAACTTTAAATGAATGTTCACTATTTTGCCCTTACTGGGGAATTAAGGGGGAAAAACATAATTCATATTCACTTTACTTCCACTCCTTCAGATTTAATACTGGCATTCTCCTAAAAATGCTATCCCACTGTATCATTGGTTCTCAGCTTGGAACCATTTCCTACCCCTACCTCAACATTTGGCAGTATCTGGAGGTTCATTTTAGTTGACACAACTGTGGGGAGTGTGCTTGCTACTGGTGTCTAGTGGTAGAAGCCAGAGATGCTGCTAAACATCCTGCAATGCACAGGACAACCCCACAACAACAAAATGATCTGCCTCTGCCCTTACCAGTGTGGCTCAACTTACCAGTTGGTTGGGCATCATCCCACAAAGTGAAAGGTCACTAGTTCAATTCTAGGTCCAGGGCACAAGCCTGGGTTGCATAGTAGAGTCAATTAATAGATGTTTCTCCCTCACATTGTTTTTCTCCTTCCCTTCCCCATTCTGATTCTTTAAAATTTAAAAAAAAAAAAAAAAAAAAAAGGATCAGACTCAAAATCAAGTGTTGCAGTTGAGAATCTGTGCATTAGTCCATTAAAACCAGGTAGAATTACCCACCTGATTGATGGCCATCCTGTGTTATACCAATGTACCAATGTTTTCAAAGATCTTATGAAAACCCTATACCTCTTTTTGACCTTGTTTTAAACAAAGTTTAAAAATCACCCAAATTTTTAAAAAGGAAAATCCTTTTCCATAAATGACATTATATATATATATATATATCTATCTCCTAGGATAGTTGTGATTGGAATATGATAATTCATAAGAGAATTCACTTAAAATTTCCTATAATTTTGATTATAGGAAAGCTTTGTTTGAAAGGTATGTACTGACTGAGTTAAATGTTCTTTCATACATTGTCCTTAAAAAATAAATAAATAAAATCTTGGATTCTGGTATCTTTTGGTATCTTTGAGGTAAAAATTCCACAGCTGTTAAAACTGATCCATTATGTAATATTCTACCATGCAGTCAGTTTCAGTTTTAAACAACTTGGAATCAGAGTCACGTTTTTGTAAATAGCATTCAGATCATCTTACCAGAAAATTAAGTTAATTGATTCTGAGAAAATGCTTACATTTAAAACATTTGCTTTATTCAAATACTACCCACCTGTGTATTTAAAAACAAGCAGATTAGAAGTAAATGTTTTATTCTTCCAACTAAATTCCAGTACTACAAGGGCAGTAAAACAATGATACACAGGGAAGGGGGGAATGCAGCAATAAACATTTGTTAAAAAGACTGATAGAATAAATAAAAACTACCAAAAAAAAAAAAAAAAAGAGAGAGAGAAAATCATATAAACCCATTCTGAAACCCCAAGAATTCCTGAAATACAGAAATGCCCTCCTCCTTCACTATTTCACAGGAAGCACTGTAGGCTATTTGCTTAATAATGTCCTGGGATTACATTCTAAATTATTAATAACTGGTTACAACTTGGTTGTAGTGCACAATTAAAATCACACTAACTTCATCTGAAGTGTCATTCTACAGTTTTATTTACACAACCAGTGAAGGGCATGTTCTTAGAATACCAGCTTTAATCCTTTTCAAACATATTAATATAAGAAGCCAAATTGTAATGATACAGCAAATGAGGCCACTGGTATTAATACAGGTAGCAAAAGTCCACATCCAGGTGGTACTGACATCAAGGAATTTCCAAAACCAGCTGCTGCCTAAAAGTGGTTGCCACAGACAAAAGCCTGAAATAACCTGTATTCACAGGGGGGTAATTGGCATTGCTGCATGTCATAATTGGGACCTCTTGCAACAATTCAACAAGGAACAAGGCAGCCCACAAATGCAGGAAATGTGATTCATGAAACATCTAAAGAGGGAGAAAAGGAAAATTAGTGCAAAGTCTTACTCAAATTCAAACACATAACAGATTTTTATTCCCAATATTGCCCTAGGTTAGGAATTTTCAACTTTTTTCATCTCCTGGCGCACAGATTAATTACTAAAATTGTGCAACACACCAAAAAAAAATTATTTTTTGTTAATCTGACAACAGGCCTAATTTTGATTCATTTACATGGATGGCTACTATTGTGTTGGCTGATGTCATTCTTTTAATGACAATCTAAGGGAAAAGGGGTCAGTACCCCTGACTAAATAAGTACTGCATGTTTTAAAATTTTTATAAGTACACCAGTTGAAAAATCACTGCCCCAGGTATTTAAATAACCAAATATGAGCCTTAGTAAAATTTGTCGCCTTCAGGCTATTAAGATAACTATAATAAATGTCTTCTTAAAAGATTATTTTCAGTTCATATATACAATACTTACAACTAGCAGGCTGTTCTCCATATCGTCGCATTATTTGATCATGCGTAAACTTCACAAATGCATCATATTGTTCTATAAAGATACATGTGAATTACATGATTTGCAAAATGCCCTAATTAGAGCCAGATAAAGTGAAAAATCCAACATATATAGTGAAACAACTCTAGGTTGGCACTTAATCAGACACATACAACCTTAGTAATAATTATATCATATGGAAACATACATTTTAGTCCAAATCACATGTATGGTTAGGTAGGACATATTTCTTAACCTATTAAAAAAATAAAGGGCTTGAATGCCCTGGCCAGGTAGCTCAGTTGACTACAGCGTCATCCTGATATGTCATGGTTACAGGTTTGATCTCTGCTCAGAGAACATCTGATTGTCAACCAATGAATGCATAGACAAGTGGAACAACAGATGTTTCTCTCATATCAATACATTTTTAAAAATTTATAAAATAAAGGACTTAAAATAAAAAGAGGTCTTTTCACTCTGAAAGTTTATTAAGTAGTATATAAATGGCAAGTTTACTGCAATCAGAGAAATAAGATGACAGAAGCTTTAAAAACCTATTACACCTAATCAGATGTCAAAGAAAAAGCTGTTATATAATTAAGCAAATTTTCTTGCCTATATTAGCACCTTGATTTAACTCCTTAAAAATCAAAAAGCTTTTAATATTGATACCCAGTAAAACCCATGGCATAAATATCAAGGTGGGGATTTCCAATTATGTCACCACATATAACAAACTTTATTCTCTGCACTTACCCAATTTTACTCATTTTTTTTTTTTTTTTTTAAATAATTAAGACTGCAGCAGCTTGATACTTTAAAATGATGTACCTGGTGCCAGTTAGGTTATTTCAAGTTTCTAGACAAAGCTGATGGCAAAGTTATCATGAAAGATATAAATTCTAATTCACTAACACTGCTGCCGCTACATAACAAGTATCTTGAGGTCACTAAGGAGGGCTATGAGCGACAGAAAACATACTATACTAGTGTATGGTAAGAGTAAATTAAGTGATGAAGTTATTATTGGGAAATAATGCATTTCCTATGGTGAGTTTCTGGCAGACTAAATAAACTCATACCTGCAAGTTTTGTGTTCAGTATTTCTTCATACTCTTCTCGAACTTTCTCTTCACGTTCTTTCAACAAACGTTCACAGATCATCCCGACCTGCCGTAGAGTGAATAAGGGCTGTTCTTTTTTTAATGGTGAGGATGTTGCAGATGAAGTTCCTATGTATAACATAAACAACAACACCTGATTTAGAGCCATCATAGAAAGTGTCTTCTAACTGAAGTGTCATTTGAATCTTTTGCTGTGACTGGAAAAACAGCAAGATGCATGCAATCAAATGTAAAAGGAAGTCTGAAGATGAGTGGAGAAAACTACAACATACAATTTTTTTTTAAAGATTTTATTTATTATTTTTAGAGCAAGGGGAAGGGAGAGAGGCAGAGAGGGAGAGAGACATCAATGTATGGCCTTTCACCTGCCTCCAGCTATGGATCTAGCTGGAGACCTGGCTTACAACCTGGTTATGTGCCCTGGCTGGGAATCGAACCAGTGACCTTTAGGTTTGCAGCTGGCACCTTA
Source organism: Noctilio leporinus (assembly GCA_004026585.1). Classification (NCBI taxonomy): domain Eukaryota; kingdom Metazoa; phylum Chordata; class Mammalia; order Chiroptera; family Noctilionidae; genus Noctilio; species Noctilio leporinus. Next base: position 158,658 of record PVIW01003127.1, on the reverse strand, counting down.
TCCCCTGTGCCACCAGCCAGGGCTGAGCAACCACTTTTGATGGATTTTCCAAGCAAGAAGCTTTACCTTCACCTTCACTTCAAATGGCCCTCATTTTTCTGCCCTTTTTACTTATAAACTCCCTCCAACAAAAGGTAGGTAAAAAACAACAATGGATCAAAATAGTCCACTTTTAGAAATCTATCCAAACAGGACAAGAACACGATGGTATATATATAAGAAATAATTTGTAATAAATGTTGTAATAGCAGAAGTTCAGAGTCTAATTCATTAACAGTTAAATAACTATGGAAAACCCATAAAATGGCAAAGTATTCAGCTACGGCAAGGTACATACATACAAGGTCTGTCCCAAAGTATTGAGCCAACATCAATATAATTAAAACTTTGCACAGATGATACTTTTGGGACATACCTCATATATACCAAACAAAGAAGCACATAGTATATTGTTTATTGTTTATTTCTTTAATGGAGGCTGCAAATTGTAGCACTTTTAGGGAACTCTATTTGGAAGTATTATATACAGGTGGCAATTATTTTGTACAATATTTTTAATAGATCATACATTACTTACACAAATACTTTAAAAAATTAAAGGGAGAAATAGGCACTTAAGTGACTAAAGGATTACTTCTCCCCTTACTAAATAACATTCCCTTTCACTTAGTTTATTGTTACCTGGTGAAGCTGGTCCACTGAGGAGAAATGCATGTGGCTGTGCATCAGAAGTACAACATGGATCTGTCTGTTGGAAACTAGTTTCTAAATGTCTTCTCTTCTGCATGCGTTTATACTCTTGTTTTATGTTGTAGAGAATTTGTTCTAAAAGAAAAAATTTAAAATTTAAGATAAAAACTTTCAAGTTTAAAAAAAAGGTTCATAGCAATTAGCCCAATGTAAAATGGGTTTTGTCATACGTCATTTCACTTATTGTCACAGACCCTGTCAATGATGTGCAATGAGGACTTACTGTAAATTTCAAGAAGTTAATTCCAACCCAAAGCAAAATTACACAAAAAATAAAAGTGAGAAGTGACAATAGGTCAGCAAAATGACAGAACACATGCAACTAAAAAAATTCATACATTAAATGGTCATAGCCATTAATATTAAGCTCAACAGAAACTATGGGTATTAGAGCATTAATAGCAAGTTTTGTCCTGAACCTTGGGGATAAAAACCCACATAAACTGCTTGTATATTATAGGCACTCGGTAAGAACTACTATACCAACAGTGCCATTATCTTCAACCGTAACCATGGAAACGGGTAAAATTATATAAGCTATCCTTTAGGCCAGTATGAGTCATTTTAGAATGATTTCTAATTCAAAACATTTACCATTTAGCCTCTCTAGAAAATCCCTCCCTGAGGTTTCCATGCCCCTCCAGACTCTCACAACCTCCATAGCTCCTCAATTAAAAGGCTATACATTTGAAATTACAACAGGTCCTTGAATAACATCATTTCATTTGATGTTGGTTTCTTTCTTCTAACACTGATGAGAAGCCATGGGAACTTAAGTCCTGTTTATATCAATTAGCCCATGTTAAAACTGGTTTTGTTATATGTCATGAAGTGAGGACTTCTAGTACATCCCAAGCCAAGAAGTTAATAATCCCAATCCAAAACAAACAAAAATTAAGTTATGGTGGTAACAGGCAATAATATGATTCATAAGTATTATGGACTATATATAACTATAGATTTAACATTAACTATAGATTTAAACATTAACTAAAATCTCAACTGAAGACTAAAGATTTTTGTAAGAAGAAAACTATCCTTTTAAAAAGTATTTCATACTGGTAGTTTTCTTAGGCATATACTTAATTCTCTTTTCTCACTATATTGTTTCCCTGGTAAGAAGAACTTTTAAGGCTTTTGAAAGATAGACTGAGGGTTCATCAATCAGTCCCTTGAACATTCTGGATTAAGCCATTTTGTTATTTTAACTGAAAAAAAGGGAGGAAGAAAATAAACTGCAAAAGATATACTTAGTGCAGATTCCATTTATGTTAAAATTTTTTTTTTTAACCTCACCCAAGACCATGCTTACTGATTATTTAGAGAGAAGGAGGGAGGGAAGGGGGAAAGACAGACTGACAGGACATCGATGTATGGGCTGTCTCCCGTTATGTGCCTTGACCTAGAATCAAATCCATGACCTTGTGGTTTACAGGACGATGGTCTAGCTGAACCACACTGGCTACAGCCATTTATGTAAATTGTATGTGTAAATAAACCTGTTTGCATATACATGAATGTGCAGTGTTAAGTACAAAATCACATTTTCAAATAACTTTTAGAGTGGTTGTGTAAGGAATGCTTTAGCTAGCTATATTTAACATTTTTCGGAATATTAACATTTGCTTATATCAAAATTATTTTCAGTCTTTTTCCATTTAATTGAAAGTTTGTAATTTAAAAACAAAATTAACAGTGTAAAATAAAATGGCTACTTGAACAATTATGCATCTTGATAGAAATGGATTTTTTTTTAATTTTATTGTTGTTGTATTACATCCATCCCCTTTTTGCTCCCCTCTGTCCCCCTCCCCTCCCACCCATTCCCCCCAAAGTCAATCCCACCTGTTGTCTATGTCCATGGTTCCTTTATACTAGGTTCTTGTCTGAGCTGCTCCCCTTTCTTGCCTCTGCCTCCCCTCCCTCCCCCCAACCCCTTTCCCCCTGACCACTGAAGGCCTATTCCTTGTATTCATATACTTGGTTCTGTTTTGCTTGTTGTTAGTTTTGCTCATTATTGTCCCGTAATGGGTGAGATCAGATGATATTTGTCCTTCACTGACTGGCTTATTTCACTAAGCATAATACTCTCCAGTTCCATTCATGTTGTTGCAAAGGGTACGAGTTCTTTCTTCCTGCTGTATAGAATTTCATTGTGTAAATGTACCAAAGTTTATTGATCCAATCATCCACTGATGGGCACTTAGGCTGTTTCAGAAATGGATTTTTTAACATTCAGAGGTGTCTAATAAAACGAGTGCAACATCCTATACCAATCAGGACAAGTTCACACACATCTCATTTTTTAAAATAACTTTCAGTAGCAATTTTTTCTGAAAGGTTTAAAAATTATGGTGGTTTGGTCTCAGTCATTTATCACTTCCTGCTAAAAGCTACCATCATTCTGATCAAAAGTGATAAAGTATCCTTAGTCTGTTTAGAATCAGCAATTTCAAATGTACTATAGCATAATAACTTGAGCTTAACATCTTTTATATGGCTTGTTCTTTGATCACCACACAGCTGTTCTGATTAGTCGTCTTTTCACCTCTCAAAGGAGTTCTAACCTAGGATTAAGATAAAACTTTTCAAATTTTAGCTTTATAAACCTCCCTCCATCTTAAGGAGCATCAAACAAGCTAAAGAATTTTAATGTGTAATTTACAAGTGAATTCACCAATTTAAATATATAATTAGGTAAGTTCTGACAAGTGCATACACTCTTGCTCCTATTTACCACCTTCTCCACTGCCACTCACATGTCACTAGTTTTGCCTTTTCTGAAATGTCACATAAATGGAATCATCAGATTTTTGTGTGACTTCTTTCAGCAAAATACTTTTGAGATTCATATACAATACTATATGAGTCAATAATTCCTTCCTTTTTATTAATAGTATTCCAGTGTGTGTGTGTGTGTGTGTGTACTGTAATTTACCTATTCTCTTTATAATGGATATTTGGATTGTTTCCAACAACCTGGGACTATTACCAAAAAGGCTGTTATGAATATTCAGTTACAAGTCTATGGATAGGCAAATACCGAAGAGTGGGACTCAACAGCTTAATTATATGGTAAGTGCATGGCCTTACTTTGTAAGAAACTGCCAAACCATTTTCCAGAGTACTATACCAGTTTGCGTTCCCACTAGCAATGAAAGTTCCAGCTGCTCCACATTTTTGTCAACACTTGATACTATCAGTTAAAAAGCTGAAGAATTCTGAATGCCATTGAATGCACTGCTTTTTAAATCTAACAGGCTGCAACTATGCCTTCTAAGCCTCACTGTTTCCTCACATGTTCTAATACTGGTAATATGGCTAACACTGTTAGGCAGTGAATGGTCCAACTAACTTAACTAGGATCTCAGCAACACAGGTAACAAGGTAGCCAACAGCTAAATGTAAGCCTCAAGCTCAATTTATATCAGTTCAAAAATAGAACTAAAGAAATTTTCCCAGATTCAACTCAATAGCACAGCTTACTCTGTAAGCTCAACCTCAATATCTGCCTGCCTAACATAAGTTGCTTCCATATCAGCTGGATAAAGGCCTTCCATTCATCAAAAAGTACCTATGTCCACTTAGTCATAGGATACTTAAATCTAGCTATCTTTAATCAAACTAAGTAGCATATTACTCCAAGTATATGTAACATCTGACACTGTTTTGCCAACATAGTTTGCAGTCCATCAAAGAAAAAGTAAGAGTTTCACTTACATGATCAGTTGCATGTTTGAGTTTTAATCATACAGCTTTTATACCTGACCAGGAAGCTTGAATTTGGAGCAAATTACTTAGAGCAAAATATGTAGTTACCTTCATAACAATCTACACAACAAATGGTTGCAAATCCCTTTTCCAAGATCGTAAAAACTACATCACTCTCTTTTATAATAGAATGCTAAGACTTGCTTCCACTGTACTAGATTAAGTGAAAAATCAGTATTTGCAAATTCTATGGTTTGCAATAGCATTTTCAATCCCAAATCTGTAAGTGCCATTGAAAAATGAGAATAAATTTTTCCTCTTTTAACAGGTAACAGGAGGTTACTGATGAGCCAAACTTACTCCTTTGGTATAAAAAAACAGTGACAACAACAAAAAATCCCAAACAACCAAAAACCTAGGTAAATGTGAAAAGAAAAAGCCTGGCTTCAAAGAATATAACCTACTTCCAAAACTCTCTTTCTCGCCACCGATTACTTGAGAAGAGCTGAACACAATGAATAAGGTCAAAATATAAATAGGATAAAGCAGTTGATAGGATAAAAAAATAACTTGAGTTGATAAGGTTAAGAGAAACGGCATTAAGATGAGACCGACAGCAAAAGGAAAAATATGGAATTAGAAGTAACTAAAAGCCCTGGCTGGTAGCACACTGGTTAAGGAGCCGGCCTGCGAACCCAAAGGTCGCAGGTTCGATTCCCTAGCCAGGGCACATAACCAGGTTGCAAGCCAGGTCTCCAGCCAGGTCTGTGGCTGGAGGCAGGTGAAACGCAACCATACACTGACATCTTTCTCCCTCTCTGCCTCTCTCCCTTCCCCTCTTTCTAAAAAATAATGAAATAAAATCTTTAAAAAAAAAAAAGAAGTAACTAAAACTGTGTTTAAAGGAGAACAAAACTTGGGGAGGGGAGAAATCACGTATCTTTTTCCTAGAGTACATAAATGTCTTTTAAAATCTGACAGTAAACTTTTGATCCAGACTTGAGTAAGACTTAAACTGTTTTCATACCAACATCATTAATAGATCAAACATTAAGTTTCAGTAACAATTTTAAGTTTAGGTATAGTATAAAACCCTTTTATTTCACAATATATGGTAATTTTTCTATGGTACATCTTGGAAAAACAAAGTGAAACTTCATTTATGCAGATGGAATTAACATAAATATATCAAATCTTGAAAGTCTCAGGAACACAAATGTAATCATGGAAAACCTGTACCTAAGTACCGAAAACCTGCAGTCGCTATTAAGACCTAAAACTAAGAAAATGTTCCAAATAATGTAACAGACCAAATCTAAAACTCTAAACTATATACTAGATATTGTCAAGCCTCTCTTATGCATTAAAACACTCAATTAAGAGTTGCTATGAAGACCCATCTTTGTAAATCAACTATTTTCCCATGATTGTTCAGGAACAGTTATTTTCACCTCAAAGGAACCTTAAAGGCAATGTGCTTAATTAGAGCTATCTAATAAAAAGAACATATAGGTGTCATTTTTAACTCATTTAAAAATTGTTGCTATGTCAAAGGGTCCTGGAACCAAATTTTAATGTAAAATTGTAAACTTATAGCTTGAGTTTTATCTTCTATTTGGATTTGCATGAATCCTAACAAGTATAATAAAGTTGCACACAATTATATAAATATTAGGGTATTATTATTTACAGTACTTTAAATTTTACATATTTTACTGTGTAAGAAGCATTCGTTGATCGAAAAACTTTAATCACTACAAGTCAAATTCCATTATTTCACTGGTACTGTAATAGCCAATGATTATTTAAAGTGACTCAATTTGTTAAAACCTGCTGGAGTTAAGTATAAATTTTACAAATTGCACAATAGGAATCACAAATGCAAAGAGCCCAAAAATGCTCCAATCAGCAATGTCACCTCTGTCACGCCTTTTATATTGCACTAGATTCTAAAGGGGTATGTTATTCTTGTTGCTTTTGCTGCTTAGCTCTTTAATATCTGTGAGTATCTCTTCAAATAGCTCACAAGCAGGAAAATAAAAGAGTATGTAATAAGAAGAACAACAACAAAAATAATTTAGTAAATGCGGAAAAGAAAGAGGAAACTGAACCATCCAAATCCCAAACCCAAAGCATATTACAGAACACACTGAGTGCTGAGAGGCAGGAATTCCAGCTTCACTTCCAATTAACCATAGCCATGAAGGTAGACTGGGAAGGACAGAGAAGGGACTCCCTGAGAAGGGCTCCGTGACAGCACAAACAAGCTGAGGAAGAAGAAACCAGTCTTCTAGAGCATAAGTTATGAGGGCACCCAAAATACACACACATACATCGAGCTTCAACACATCTGGAAGTTTGCAAAATGATGATTCACAGACTAAAGATTACATCTGACTTGCATACTTTTTCACAAACGTGTTAATTTGTGGTCAACATTTAAAAGTTAGGTATTTTATTTTATATGTCAAGTTTTCAGCTACTTTTAGGGTCAGGAAGGAACTGGACTTAGTCAAATTCAGCTGAAGAGCAGCTGCTACCTTTTGGTCTTAAGTTCTCAATGTTTTTAACCTTCAAGTGCACACATGAAGCACCTGGAGATTTTTTTTTCCTTTTAATGGAAATAGGAGTGGAGCAATGGACTCTATCTTTAATGAGTTTCCAGCTGATGCTTCTGGTCAGAAACAAGGTTGAATTCACTGATTCCCACATACTCTACTTCACTCATTTATATTACTTGCCTGGAACTAGGGGCATTTAAGTTTCTATACACTGCTTAAAATAATAACTCTCCCACTGTGGCAATTTAAAGAAAAGGGGTTGGTTTATTTATTATTGCTCATTTTCAGAAAATGGAGGGGAAAAGAAAAGCAGTGACAGAAAGATTACTGCAAGTATTAAATATAAATATATTTAAGGTGTATGAAATCACTGCCACCCTCACTTGCATGACTATTCTAGTTCTATGGTAGACATACCCCTCCCTAGCAGGAAAATATTCTGTACATCAATTTGAATGTGATTGGAAACTCATTACATGACATTAATATACACATAATGATCAATTTTTCCTAACACACCTTTCTTAAAACCCATGTTCATATATAACTGCTAGTGAACAAATGCAACTACTTTTATATACATATATATTTTTAAAATTTTTGCTTTCAATCCTCACCTGAGGATATGCTTTTTATTGGTTTTAGAGAAGAAGGTGGACAGAAACATCCATTAGTTACCTCCCTCCAGGTGCCCCTGGCAACCCAGGTATGTTCCCTGATCAGGAATTGAACTCAAAACCTTTTGGTCTATGGGACAGCATTACAACCAACCAAATCACTGGGTCAGGGCAATATTATGTCTGCTTTAAAAAAGCAATTGACTACCTCACATCAGAAGGCACTGATTAGAAGTACATAGATGTCTTTTGTTTATCCCATACATTTTGTAAATTAAGTCATGAATATTTAAAGACCAACAGATTTCTCAAAAACTCTAACTTCTGGAAGGAGGGAAGGCTACTGAGAAGGTCCAAATTCTCAAGGGCCCAATCTGAGAGGAATGGTCTAAACTAAATAAATTAGTCACCTGTGAGGGGAAATTGAAGCCAGAGGCATCAGAATGATTGCTCAAGGTCTATTAAGCTGGATAAAAGTAGAAGTGAATGCAGAAGTAAGGAATTCTTAAGTTAACTTCATGTTACATTCAGATATTTACTTAAGGGATACTGCAAGTCTCAAAACTGCCTCCTTTAGGATAGCCATTGATATCTAACCAGAATGTTTTATTGGTATTTTAAAAATGAGGAAGTATTCTAAATTGGCAGATCAGCACTGCCATGCAAGCCTGATTATAATGCCACCCTCTGATAATGTACTTACTTTCACCTTGGCCCACAGATGGGTTGGTACTGTAAGCACCAGTGTCATAGCAGCTTAAAACTGCTTGTACTTTAACCCAATTATACACTTAGAAAATTTTTTGTTCCGAAGAATACTTCAGTATTAAGAACAAGGTAATCCTCTATAACAAAAGGCAAACTTCAGGGACAGCAATGTTTAAAACATTGGCTTTCCGCAATCTTTCAAATTCTACTCTATATTCTGTTCTTCAATTGCTAGATCAGTGCAACAACACTTAAAAAAAAAAATGGCAAAAGAAAGTCAACTCTCCTAGGTCCCTCACTCCAACCTTTAATTTTAAAGTTTTCTAAGAATTAACATTAATGAAAATGAAAATGCTAAATCAAAGTTAGACTACACATCATAGACTGAGATAATTTCAGAAACAGCTAATAAACAAGGTTCAACTCACCAGAATAACTGTTTAAAGTTTCAAAAACAGTAAATAAACATGTGATTTAATCCAGTAACCCAATTTCAATACTTAAGGGCTGCCAAAAATGATGGTAATTCTAACATAGATGAATATTCACATGGAATTAAAATAGGTATATTGTTAAAAGCATAAAGATTGTAGTTATTTTTATTCAAGTTTAGCTAAATAATCAAGTATTAGCAGTGGTGGCTTTATCAGTAGTTCATCCAGAGACCGTCTCTTCTTTGCCTGACTGAACAGCACAGTATCTCAAACTCAAATAGGTTAGCAAAAGCCAGAGCAAGTGAATTTTAGAATTAAGTATTTAGATTCTGTAAAAAATGTTGAAAGAAAAACAGGTACTTACATAGACCTAGCAATTAAAATTTAAGTCAGATCCAAAAAATTATATTAATGAAAAGGTTACAATTTAAATAAAATCAAAATGTTATAAAACACTTGTAGACATCAGGATGATCTGGCCTATGACAATTGTGAGACAAAAACTTATGATTTATGATTTTTAAAGGAAGAAATTAAGTTATACTCCAAGACAAATTATATTTATTATGAACTGTTTTTCTAGCACTAGAATGTTAAAAAAAATTACAACTCCAAAAAAGTGTCAAAAGACGACACAACCTAGCATACTGCAAAATTTTTATCTAAAGGTTCAAAATAAGTATCAAACCTGACAACTTGCCATAACTAGAATTTTAATTTACATTCAAGGATAATCTCTAGGCTTAATGTTATAGTTACAACATCTTATCATGTGAGAAATTTGTTGTAATTTTAATTCAATTCAGTTTTTCTAGAAATAAAAAAATCAGGACTTCATAATACAAAGTATTTTCTCCTAAAAAAAAAAAAAAAAAAAAAAAAAAAAGCATGTAAAAGGCCCTGCCTGGTGGCACAGTGGATAAGGCACCAGCCTGCGAACCCAAAGGTCACTGGTTCAATTCCTAGCCAGGGCAACATAACCAGGTTGCAAGCCAGGTCTCCAGCCAGATCCATAGCTGGAAGCAGGTGAAAGGCAACCATATATTGATGTTTCTCTCCCTCTCTCCCTTCCCCTCCCTGAAAAATAATAAACAAAATCTTTTTTAAAAATCATGTAAAATCTTTTTAAAGTGTTTCTTTCAAGTGAGCCAATCTCTGAAAATGGTAATCTTTGTGAATAGGGCTATTTCAAATATTATAATGCACATAATCCATGTACCATCATTGTCCAGAAAGATGAGGGAATACTAAGTATACTTCAAGTGCCTAAGAAAACTATTGTTCAAAATCTAAAACTAATTGCTGTATTTATTATCACTACCCATGTTTTTGCATCACAATTTAAAATATATATTATCATATATTACAGCTCTATTGTCACAAAAGTTTTAATATTGGTAAAGATAAAGGAGTAGAACTGAAATTACATTAAAAAAAACAAACAAAATTCAGCATCCCTAAGAACCCTGGGAAATGCCATGGCTTGATTAATTCACAATTTTAAACTTTGTGATAAGACATTAATTAAGAGGGACAGTTTGGTAGAGAAGAATAACTTCTAGAGTTATTTTCAAATTATATAAGACCTATCTCAAAATCCAGGGGGCATTCCTGTTAACAAGTTGTATTGCTACAGGACTACTGCTGATGGATCACATTTCTCAGGTGTATTTGGAAGTTAAGAAATTGTTGGAAAATGAGTTCTAGAATCCCTACACTCAGCAATAAAATTAAAGATAAGAGTTCTTGAACTAAATTCATTTGTGAACACCTCTTTAACATCTGCAGATGTCAGACTGGTTCATATAGGCTTGAACAAGCATTTCACTTTTCATACTTTTTGGAAAATAGGTAGTCTTCTCAAAGGCAAGAAACTCACCACAGTCACTTATTTATAGAAAACATACTGTGAGTCATCAGTGCCAGCAGTGTTAACTAAGATTGCAAGGATCACAAGTTGCTAGTTAGTTAGTTCAGTTATAGGTACTTGAAAAGACCTACTCCCAAAACCATTATATAGTTTCATGAACCAACTATCCAAGAGGTCCAAACTTAACCCATGCTATTATTCTGAAGTAGAATCAAAAGTTTCTTTTCAAATAGGAAAAATACACAGAACTGGGCACTTACTCCGAATCTATGCTCATCCTTTCAAACAGAACACGGTAATCGTGTCTTTCCTAAACACTTAGGAAAGACCTACCTGAGTAATACAACTATTCAAGGACTGAAGAAACTTAAATCGTGTCTTTCCTAAACACTTAGGAAAGACCTACCTGAGTAACACAACTATTCAAGGACTGAAGAAACTATTCTCCTTTACATCTCACGATTATAGCTCTGTGGCAACCATGATAACTAGTAGCATCTATACCTAAAGAGCTAATTTCTCTCTGACCTAGTCATGTTTACCCAATGTGTTTCTGTGCTCAAGTTGAGATTTATTTTTCTACTTTCAAAACAGCTCAGTGATGAATAGTTACACTCCTTTTTTAACTTACATAAACTTACAGAATTTTGAAATGCATAATTCATAGAACTATGAAAAAACTGAGGCTACAAACATAATCCTAAACAAAACTTCAGGTTTAAAATCCCAAATACAAAGACCATGAAATAGCTTATTTGCCAAATCCACTGAGAAAGTAGAAGCAACTTAACAGCTGTCTAAATAACCACAAAATATTAAAAACACTTCTGGTTCAACATAAATGGCATCTGAAGTGAAATGCTGCCTCCTCCAACAGAATCTCATTTGTTTGCCTAGAACCATTTATACTTCATTTAAGCCAGCTGGTGTCTCTGCAGGCATGCATCAATGCAAACCCTTCCCCATTCAAAGCTGCAATTTCCATTTTCAATGGCAAGTTTCCAGCAAATACAATGAGTTCTTACAGTGGAATTTAACTCTTCATTCAACTCAATTCCTAAAGCAGACCAGTGCAATGATAACATGGCAATGTGTACAAAAGTGCCTAGCAAACTCACAAATAGGTTGACATTCACAGAAGGACCTCTTCACCAAACCATTCATTCATTTACTACATAATTTATGAAAAACAATGTGTTGGGTTTAACTGACAATCTCCTGTAATGCTGCATAATATTTTAATTTTAGTAAAATAATTTTGTTCTTGGGAATGTCATGACAATCTTTTGGCTAAATGTTAGTATTCTAAGATGTTTCAAAAAACCATGTGAGAATAAGAAACCTTTGAATCTGTTTTCAACTAAGTTGCCAGGATGAGTGCTGACACAGCTGCTAGAGGCATTCATTTCCCATTACAGTCAACGCTTCACACACACACACACACACACACACACCCTCAACTTGTCATTCAATTCTCCTTTTTCACATCTATTGTATTATAAACTGCTGACACCCTAGACCAAGAACAGGCAAATTTTTTCTGTAAAGAACCAGACAGTAAATATTTGAGCTTTGGGGAAAAAGTAGTCTGTCACAACCACTCAACTCTGCAGTTGTAGCCTGCAATAAACAATGCTAAAAAATAAAATTAAAAAGGGTTGTGTTCCAATAAAACTTTATTTGCCAGGCCCTTTTTTCCAGGTATGAAAAGATTGATTTAAATAACAAGTCAAACTTGGGAATCACCTTCCAGAATGATTAAACTAGGGCTTAAAACAGATGTCCACTTTACCGAAACTATCAGTAATGCCACAATATGACTTCAGCTACACATCAGAAGACACTATGTAAGACCCAGAGAACAATGATAACGATAAGTGTTATATATATATATATATATATATATATATATATGCTCTGAAAAAAACTCCAGTACTGTAGCTCTAAATTGTTTAAACTGAATTGAATTCACAGAAATGAAAACAGTTCCCAGACTCCCAACCTCAATTTGGTAAGTTACTTTGTATTTCCAATCCTAGCTATTTATTTCAGCTAAGGATATATGAGTATTCACTTTTGTAAAGTTTAAGAATCACCACTGTTTAAAATATGAACCTAAAGTTTAGTTGCTTGAAAAAATTATTTCCAATTTTGGTGACAAGAAAACTTGGGAAATTCTTTGATACCTGCACAGCACTGCAGCTCCCATTATGACAACATTATTACAAAAATCACACAGAAGCATGCCCCAAACTGACCATGAAAACACAAAGCCAAACTACAAGTAAAATATCATTTAAAATTAGTTAGAAAAAGCAAATTTTAGCAAGTCAAAACTTCAGCAATTTTAGCCTATTTTCTCAAGTCTTTTTATGTTAATATTCAAATTAGTTTTAACAGCTAAATAAATTAGCAAAATCAATAAAATTCGATTAGTGTAATTTTACAGTTCAAGATATGATCAACCTTCAGTAGACGTCAAAATCATCATGAAGAATAGAAGACAACAATATTTTGGAAAATGTGAGTTTGAATCAGCAGGCTTAAACAACTCCTTCCAATTGTTTTTACTATCCACTTAATTGAAATTTGAGATCATGTGAATCCAAATGCATTAGCCAATGCTACAAATATATCAATGAAAAATGACAAATCTGCCAAGGATCACAATTCTTTCTGAATAAGTTCCTTTTAAAGTGAGGACAAATGTTGCAACCCCTGGCAGGTTTACCATATATGAGCTGAAGATTATTTTAGAATTGAAATATATTTTAACTCTTGAAGCTAACACTGTATTAATTCACCTTGAAACTTATTGCTGGTTAGCTACAGCTATTTTTAAGTGTCCTAATTAGTTAGTACTGAATCCATGGTATCATTTCAATTACCAATGATTTTACTAAAAAGACAAATTCTAAAAATGTTCATCACTAGGAACTCATTCTAATTGTTTTAATTGTAAAGTCTAACAATAAATCAACAAATACCTTTGTATAAAAGACAGCTCAAGTATGATCACTAAATAAACGTGAAAATTCCTCTGAAAACTCACTACGACTCTACAATAGTATGTACTTAAATTAGAGCAAATACTTCACTGGGAAAAAAAAGATGCCCCATATTATTTGGGGGAGGATTATTTTAAAATCTGACCTCAAAAAGACAAAACGAAACTAAGTCAATTCCAAATGGAAGTTACTAAACATGTCCACACACTTTTTTCCTTTTTTAAGCTAGAGATAACAAAGCATCTAAAGCAAACTATTAAAAGGTTCTGTCTACAGGTCATATTAATACCAAAGGCTCACACACAAAGGGAACGGATTCACACTACCAGTCCACAAAAGCCTACCCTAGGACTGTGCCAGGGGCACACCAGGGTTTCCAAGTCAGTAAAAATGGCATACACTTGCGGTACCAGGCAGCCAAAAGGCCTTTCCCCATGGTCAGTTTGAGGAAATGTTTCCAGATGAAAAAGCAAAATAGTCTGAAGTCCCTTGGAACCTTAGGTTAATTTGGTTATTCTTATGGCGTGGGCTTTCTCCCCACCTCCTTTGCTGGGCAGAAATCAAACACTTGCAACTAAAAGCAACTACTCAGCCCCAATTTTCAATACAATTTGCTTTTCGTTAAAAGTTCAAGTTTCTCAAGGTCTGGAGTGTAGTGTGATCACATTACAGGAATAGGGAAGAGCATTTTCTTTGTTGTTGACCCTGCTAGGGAAACAGGTCTTGACTCAGCCAAAGTGCCGTTCTTGTGGGTGATTAATGACAGGCCTAGATCTCGCCCCAATGACATCCATCCCCACCCCCACCCCCTCCGCACTAAAATCAGCCATGTCTGAACTGGAGGAGGGGCTGCCGCCTCGCCCGAAGCCACCCAGCCGGACTTAAAAGCTGCAACCAATCGATTCGGGGAGATAAGACGTCGAGACTCGCGTGAAATGTGACCCTTCTCTAGCCTAAATGTATAAATAATATCGCCCTGTCCGATCATTTCCGCTGGGGCTCCCCCGACTGCGGAAACACTCAATTCCAGTTATTCGTCCCAAAGAAAAGGATCTTCCTCTTCCCCACAATACCCGGCGGGGCACAGCCCCTACCCACCCCACTTCCCGGCCTCCCCCTCCTTCCCAGCCCCCTTCACATCAGGCCACTTCTATTGTGTCTCGGAAGCTGGGAGAACTACAGAAATGTGGTCGCCCGACGACTCTGCTAACAACTAGCACCAGTCCTACACCCCCGCCCGCGCCCCGGAACCCCCTTGAACACCCCGGCGGCCCGGGCCCAGTCCCACCTGTGGTGAGGCGGGACGAGACGTCGCCGAAGGGGGACGGTTCCATTCGGAGATACTTCTGGGGCGAGGCGGCGGCGGCCGAGAAGGAGGCGGCGGTGGCCGCGGCCGCGGAGGACGGGGAAGCTGTGGCCGAGGTGGGCGCCGACAATGGCGCACATCGCCTCCTCTTCGGGGACGCCGGGCTCAGCAGCGGGTCGAAATCCAGAGTCCTTTTCAGAGTGGCTCCGCACGCCATGGCCGGAGCGGCCGAGGTGACGGGCTCGGGTGAGGCTGAGAAAGGGTGGCGGGAGGGGAGGGCGAGGGAAGGTGAGGGAAGAGCGGGGACTCAAGGGGAGGCTATCCAACGGGCTCAAGAGCAGAGAAGCGGGTGTCAAAGCGCCTGCGAGGTGAGGGGAGCCGCGGCTGCCTCCGCGGCAGGGGCAGTGGCCGGGGCCGGGACGGGCGAGAGCGGGAGGGGCGGTGTCGGCAGCTCACGCCAGCTGCGTCAGGGGGGCTCTTCCGCCTCCTCAGGAGCGGATCCCCGGGGAGAGGCTCCGGGCGCCCCCGCCGTCCGTTTGAGCTTTGCGCCGCTCCAGAGGCGCTCCTGCGCTGAAACCGGCTCCCTTCAGCTGTCAATACCAGCCCCGTGAGGTCTGAGGCTGGAACGTGGCTCCTAAAACGCCCGAGCAGAGTCAGAAGCTTAAAAGCGGCGGTCGATGAGGAGAGATTGCAAAGCAGCAGCGGCAGCGCGTCAGAAGCTCAAGCAAACACGTCTAGCCACTTCCCCCTCCACCGTACGACTCTTCCACCCGCCGCCGGCCCCAATATGGCGTCAATAACAACGCCGCCGATTCAAATCCTGCGGCGTCAGGGCGCGTGCGTCCAGAGGTGGCCACCTCAAGGGTGCATTCTGGGAGTTGTAGGTTTTCGCTGCGCGTAGGAACCCGTGTGAAAGCGGTTAGGAAGGAGTCATGGAAACTACGACTCCCGTCATTCAAGGCGCGCGATTCCGAGTTCCGGGTTAGAATTTAAATCCCCCTACTCAGGTTGAGTGTATAAGGAACTAAGCCAAAAGCAAAAGAAACGCCTTTGAGAAACTGGGAGGGAGGAAAGCTAACCTGTATGGAAAGCAGGCTTGAGAGACCTTTAAAATTTAGGATAGTTGTCCTGATATCGCTTCAATAGTGACTTAAAAACCAGAAAATAAGAAACTACAGCCCAAGACAGATTAATTTCGGTAATACGAGCTGCAAAAACAAAACCTGTCACATCTAGGGGCTAGGAAATAAGATTATGGAACTTATTTAGGACTGCAAGGGAGAACAACTGTAGTATGAGACTGTGGAATCCTTGATTGAACTCGATACTTGTCTTTCCCAGGGAGCTGCTTGCAGCCATTTATTAATTCTGCAAAGCCAATTTCACCCTGTGAATAGGGTGAAATAGGATTTGAACATCCGACAGAACCAAATTGTTTCCTTTCTATAAAAAGTGAATGATATCAAAAATTCTATTATTTTTGTTGAATATTGGTGTATACCTTGTGAACAGGAAAAATAGAAGACGTAATATAGGGAAGAGAGGTTGGACCTATATTTTGTAAGCAGAGAAAACATTTTTTTCCTAAAAGTTGGGCTTTTAATCAGGTGCCTAGAATAAGAATCAAACAATAAAATAAAACATTAATACAAAAGTGTTTTATGTAAAAAACTGTCACCAGTCCTTTGCTATCACGAGTTCAATACGAAGCTAATTTGAAGGCCGTATTATCAAATGATCATAGATACCAAATACTGGCTTCCAATACTTACTTGTTCCTGCCATTTATTTGGTAACTAAAAGACCTTTTGTACTGTTTTGTCTATTATTTTTTACACTATTTTGAGACAATAGGTCATTATATTTATTCTTGTTCTATAAAATTGTTCAGCACCTCAAAGATCAGCAGTCCTGATCCCAATGTTTGTGCCAACCACTGGGTTGATTTTAAGATATTATACTGTTTGGGAAATATTTTTTGAAAAAGATTAGCATTTAATGAGACAGTGGCTTAACTACAATTTTTACTGAATTCTAAACACTCCATGAAATCGTTGATAAGGAGAAGTTAACAGAATATACATATTTTATGTAAATGAGTAGGAAGGCTCGGTTAACCCATGGAAAACAAGTAACAAAACATTTATGCGCCCTAGCTGGTGGCACAGTGGATAAGGCACCAGCCTGCAAACCCAAAGGTTGCTGGTTCGATTCCCAGCTAGGGCAACATAGACTGCAACCCAGATCTCCAGTCAGGTCTGTAGCTGGAGGCAGGTGAAAGGCAACCATTCATTGATGTCTCCCCCCCCCCCCACTCTCTCTAAAAATAATAAATAAAATATAGTTTAAAAAAAAAATTTATGCTCCTGGTAAGTATTTTCAGAAATTAATATTTGAACTTAAATTACACAATTTACATCAGAAAGGGAGTGTTATGAGTTGAACGATCTCCTCAAAATTAAAATGCTGAAGTCCTAACCCCAGGTATCTCAGAATGTGGTCATATTGGAAATGGGGTCATTTCTGGAACTAGTTAGATGAGACATTACTGGAAAGGCAATATAATGAATATTATAAAAAGGGGCAATTTGGACACAGGTAAGCAGAACGCCACGTGAATATGAAAACAGGCGGAAATCTAGGTCATGTGTCCACAAGCCAAGGAAAGTCAGAGACTTCCAGCAAACCACCAGAAGTTAGGAGAGAAGCATGAACAGATTCTCCCTCAGTCCACAGAAGGAACCAAGCCAGCTAATACCTTGACCTCAGAGTTCTAGTTTTCAGACATGAGAGACAAATTTCTGTTTTTTTAAGCCACCTAGTTTATGGTACATAAACTGGCAGCCCTAAGAACCTAATTCAGGAGTTGCGGTTATTTGAGATACACTGGACTGCCTGGAAAATTAGGAAAGAGTTCTATTGGGGTGACCAAAAGCTTTATTTAGTTTTTTCTGTAAAGTAGAAGACACATTTTTCATTTTCACCAATAACTTTATTAATTTGGATATTTTGAGTATGTTGGCTACTTCTAGCTATTGCTTCCAGTGGGTAGAGGCCAGGGATGCTGCTAAACATTTTCCGATACCTAAGACAACTCCGCAGCTAAGAATTATTTGGCCAAAATGTCGATGGTACTAAGACACTTTGCAAACCACTTTTGACACATTCAATCAGTCACAGCACCTTCTCCATACACAGCACAAATCGTTTTCAGCATTTCAGTTGCAGTTTTAGTTTTATTGAAATAATAAAGCATAATATGCCAAAAATGTTGTGTATCTTCTTTCATCTTCAATATTAAAATGGCTGTACAAAAATTAACCAACTTTGATAAGTTTTTTTAAATGTACATTGCTATGACAGTTGTCACAATACAATAACAAAACTTTTAAATGAAAGTAAAGACAACTAAGTACTAGTGGAGCCATCATATGGAAAAAAATAAACAAACTTGGTGACCAACCCAATATGTAAAGATGGTAGGGGATAGCTGGTAAACTTGACATTTTAGTCATAATAGCTGTCCGTGAGGTCACCCCTGCACAGCATAAGATTTTACAAACAGCATACCTGCAATTAGGCTCTCTGTTACGATTGAATAGTGACAAGCTTGTGTTAGCCTCCCCTTTTACCAATTAGAAGCTGAGAGGAACAAGAGTACCTTTCCCTATTCAACTTTGTGTCCTTGCTCAGGTTCTCTGCTCCAGCATTTTGCCTGGCTACTTACCCTTAAAGTTCAACCCAAGCTAACTCCTAAAGGGAGGCTTCCCTCAGCACTTCAAGAATAAATTTGTTTTATAGATTCACAGAGAAAGAGACACCTACATTTCTTGATCATTAGCCTTACCACATTGTAATATAACTGCTTGGTCACTAATCTGCCTCTCCCATTTCTGTATTTAATGCCTTATCAATAGTCTAGTACCTTGCACACTTCACCAAACACCTGCTAAATGTTTCTTAAACAATTTTTAATCACCTTATCCTCCCAGTAGCCCATATTATCCATGTCCCTTAAGACAGCTGTTAGCTACTAAAATATAGCAACCCTTTTAGGGTAAAAGAAAGCTGTTGAAAAAAAAGAAAACAAAACAAAAAAAAAACTTAAGAAAACATTTCTTAGACCAAACTTAAAAAATTAAAAATCAAAATAATACTTGAAAGCCCATAAGTTTAAACATTGTTTAGAAGTGAATTTTCGTTTTGTTGATCAAGAGGAAAATAGAACTATATATAATACTTTAATAAGTTGATTTGGGTCACATGAATCTAAATATATAGTACAGCTAATGGTTTCAGGGGCCTACACAGACCAGAATTGCTCTTGTGACTAAAAGGCCTATAACAAGCTTTAAAGGCTTGGAAATATTTATACTAGTTTTACAATGATAGAGCAAGCATTTCCTGATTTGTATAATCTTAGAAGCCTCTGAAAAGACTCAAACTATTATATCAAGATGCTGGTATTTGCCTGGCCCTAGAATTTTCTAACACCTCCCAAAATATTCCCCAGGATCTGATTTAGATGAGTCATTCTTTAACTAAAGCCCATAAAAGTAGATGTAGCTGGATGACACCAAATTTCATTATCCTGAACCTGAAAATCCTCTTTGTACCGTAAATTATTTTCAAACAATTGTTCTGACGTCGACTAAAGATAAATACAAATATGTAAAGTGTGGAGAGAAGTGCTTGCTGACTTTGCACGGTGAGTTTGAGTAATGGTAGGCTCAGCATTAGAAACAGCAGTTCTAATTCAGGAGTTCCTTCAAATCTATATTCAGAACAAGCATTGCCTAGAGGCAAAAAAAAAAAAAAAAAAAAATGCTTAATCACTGTATAAATGAGTGCAGTAGGGACATTGTAATTCTTTCCACATAAGATTTTACAGACTAGCTGGAACACTTCTAAGCACCATATTTGGAGTACATACTACTTTCCACTATAGATGTATTGTTGGCTAATATCACTTTGATTTCATTATTTTTGGATGGGGTCATTATTTTGGATCATTTGGCTATATCATAAAGTAATCAAAACTATATCTGTGAGTGATTTCAAGATGTCCCCTTGAAAACTCTGTGGTTCTCGGAGTAGGTGGGTCCCCTAGTCCCTATGATTACTCAAGCCAAATTAGTATATATTGGACTCTTCCTAAGGATTTTTAGGAACAACATCCAAAATCCTGTTGTGAAAATGCAACTGCAAATTTGCTTATAACTAGCTTCTCCATTAGAAGCTGATTTCTGCTTGTACAGGCATACCTCAGAGATGTTGCAGGTTTGTTCAAACACTGTAATAAAGCGATTTGCGATCTTTTTTATGGTGGAGGTCTTGCCTTCCATTTGTAAAAATCACTACACCTGTGAAGCACAATAAAGCAAAGTGCAATAAAACTATATGCCTGTATAGTGCACTATAAAGAATAATGCACTCCAGGAAATATGCCATGATTCACCCACCTATTCTGAGGGACTTGAAAAAAAACTACAAGTCGATCTCTGTGCAGTCAAAATAAGTGCATACTTATCTCAAATGTGTATTCTCAAGTACCTGTATCCTTACTGAAAAACTATTTACTTTCGCTTTACAGAAAAGTCATCCATGTTTTGGATCTTAGTTCCCAGCCCAAACCAATGAGAACAACCAAGTAAAAGGAGAGGGAAAAGGGAATTGAAGATACAATACACTGACTAAGCACTGAATAAGCAATACAATTATTGAATGGCAAAGAGAGAGACTGTTAAAAAATAACTACAGAATGCAGCTCTGGCTGGTGGCACAGTGGATAAGGCACCAGCTGCAAACCCAGAGATCGCTGGTTCGATTCCCAGCCAGGACACATAACCAGGTTGCAAGCCAGGTCTCCAACCAGGTCTGTAGCTGGAGGCAGGTGAAAGGCAACCACACATTGAAGTCTTTCTTCCCCTCTGCCTCTCTCCCTTCCCCTCTCTGAAAATAATAAATAAAATCTTTTAAAAAAATAAAATAAAATAAGTCATGATAAAGAACTAAAACATCACCTACCATCCAGCAATATTCCTCCTAAATTTCCTTTTCCGTTGTTAAAGTATATTTTATTTATTATGCTATCACAGTTGTTCCAATTTCTTTTCCCTTTGCTCCCCTCATTCCAAGACCTCCATTTCCTCCTGAAGTCCCACTCTTCCTCTTAGTTCATGTCCATGGGTTGTGCATATAAGTTCTCTGTCCTTCCTGGACTTGTATGTTTATTTCCTTTGCTAAATTAGGGAAGTTTCCTTCATTATTTTTCACATAAGTTTTCAATTTCTTGCTCTTCCTCTTCTCCTCTGGCATCCCCTCTGATTTGGATGCTGGCACGTTTAAAGTTGTCCTAGAGGTTCCTAAGCCTTTCCTCACTTTTTTCAATTCTTATTTCCTCTTTCTGTACTTGTTGACTGTTTATTTCTTCCTTATATCCCAAATCATTGATTTGAACCCTGTTTTCCTTTCCTTTACCTTTGGTTTCATTTGGATTTTCCTTTATTTCACTTCTTTCCTTCTGCATTTGCTGTACTCAAGCCTATTTGTTAAGTCTGTGAGTATCTTTATCACCAGTGTTGTGAAGTCTGCATCTGTTAGGTTGGCTATCTCCATGTTGCTTAGTTCTTCCACTAGAACCTTGATCTGTTCCTTCTCTTATTTCCTCAACTAGACAGGCTCCTGTGTTTGCCTGTGTCTTAGGTAGAGCTGTTGCACTTGTTAGTTGTAAGGGGCTGAGCCTTAGGTATTCCTCAGCATGGGGTTACCGTTTCTCCAGGTTGTGGCACTATATGTGGGGGAGGGGTCTGAGAGGGAACAATACTGATTGCTCAGCACTCACCCCTTTTCTAGGCACATCTCCCGCTTCCCGTATGGGACTGGTGCCCCTCTGGCTGTTGCCCTGGCTGTGGTTCTCAGAGTGGGTGGGTCAGCGCTGTTCTAGGACTATGAGGGCCTCTCAACAAGTGAACTCTGCTGAGAGACTGGCATTTTCTTCCTCCAACCCAACTCCTACCAGTTTTTAGTCAGAAGCAATGAGGCTTTTTTACTACCACCACCACCATCCCACCCCCAGCAATGGAACCGTGAGCTGTGTATTCTGTTCTGGTCTGGTCTGGTCTGGTGTAGTGCTGGAAGCACACCCCAGGTGTTCCTCCCTACTTTTTTAAATGTGTGACTGTGCTTTCTGGCCAAGCCACAGCATCTGTCACTGCCACTACCACTGCCACTTGCCTTCATACTATGTCCCCTCTATCTGGGCTCTGCCCTTCCTACCTGTCTGGATGATTATTTCTTTTTTATATCTTTGATGGACTTCTATGCAGCTCGATTTTCTAGAACTTCTGGTTTTCTCCAGTTTTGAGGTAGTTGTATTCCTTCTTAGTTGCACAGCATGTCTACTTATGCCCTCTATCTTGGCCAGAATCCTGTTTCTCCTGAAATTTGCAACTCAGCATTCTAGCACTGCTCCCTCCATATCACTGCTACTCAAAGTATAGTCTGTGAGTTTGTTTCCAGCCCAAAAAATAAGTACAAAAATCAGCAATGATGGTTTATAAATATTTATAGTAAGCTGACATTATCATAACATGTCAGGGCATCCCCCAAGTTCATATAAGGAAACCTAAATCCTCAATAGTGTGGGTTTTGGATGTGGGGCCTTTGGCAGGTGATTAAGTGATGAGGGTAAAGACCTCATGAATAGAATTAGTGCCTTTATAAAAGAGGCCTCAGAGAATTAATTCCCTTGACCTTCTACCATATGAGGACACAGAGAGAAGGTACTGCCTATGAATCAGAAACATGCCCTTTCCCCTTATCTTGGATTTTCCAGCCTCTGGAAAATGTGAGAAATAAATGTTTATGCTTTTAAGCCAACCAGCTTATGGTACTCTGTTATAGTAACCTGAATAAACTAAAATGCAGGGTATGGTTCAGGTATTAAACTGGAACCAGGTATTAAACATATGTAACACAAGCTTCATACTGGTTGTCCCCAATGAAACCACATGTAACATTCTAGGGTTAATATGTCAAGTGTACCCCCAAAGTATGTAAAATTCAGAATTCCTCTTGTGCATTTGTGTATCAAAGATAATTTAAATTTAACTATAACTTTAAAGGATCAATTTTGGAACCTACTACTGATGTGTGAAAATGAATATTGAACATACATCAAGTGCTTTATTTTCTATCAAAGTGAAAAATGAATTTCCAAGGCTTGCTTTAAGTTCTCTGTTCTCTTTCTCATCAACCTACCTCTGAAAGACTGATTTCTCTACTAGGAATGTTTTTAAGGTAAACCTAGAAACTGTTTAGATACACAGGATCCCTTCTTCCTAGTGCTATCACCTATCCAAACTTGATAACATAAATTAACAAGCAAAAAGCAAGCTCACCACCTGAAACTAATACAAGATAATATTAAACGTAAACTGTAATTGGAAAATAAAATTTAAAAACAAGTTCACTTACCACATGAAAACTTTTAATATTAATATACAAAGTGTTTGTTTCCAGTATGTGTATCAGCATTTAATATGGAGAATTATTATTTCCTTCATAACTTTTTGTTTTGTCACAGACATGGAATGTTAAAAAAAATGTACTAAAGAAAGACTAATAATTGCCTTACTCAGGCTTTTTATGAACAATGCACATATTTTTGTAATTTTTTCCTGTTTTTTTCCTTCTGATTAGCTTTATTGAAAGATATGTCTATTGAATCTAATTTTATTTAGTTATTTATTTATTTTACTTTTTAAAAGATTTTATTTATTATTTTTAGAGAGAGGGGAAGGGAGAGAGGCAGAGAGGGAGAGAAACATCAATGTGTGTTTGCCTTTCACCTGCCTCCAGCTACAGACCTGGCTCAAGACCTGGCTTGCAACCTGGTTATGGTCCCTGACTGGGAATCAAACCAGCAACATTTGGATTCGCAGGCTGGTGCCTTATCCACTGGGCCAACAGCCCAAACTAATTTTAAAAGTAGGCTTATATTTTATATTTTCTCTTTTCGTTGTTGTTCATTTTTCTAGTAATTCGTTTTTGTTCTATTTGCTAAAGTATTGGGCCACATGCATTAGGCAAATAAAAGTGGTCCTTCACCTCAGTTAGTTCGAGAAAAATGTCTCTATAGTAGTTAATAACTACTACTGTCAAATCCAGCTGGCGAAAAAGAAAGAGCACTATTAGCTAATATGCTAATATGTATATTGTGTTAAATACCTGTCAAGCATGTTCTGTGTACTTTAACATGTATTAACTCATTTGCTCTTACTTTATGAGTTAGGTGCCATTTTATCACCGTATCACTGACAAGAAACTGAGGCACAGAGAGACTGAGTCCCTTACTCAAGGTCTCACAGCTCTAAAGTGGCAGAGTGCAGTTCCAGAGTCCATGCTCTTATCTGCAGAGGCACAGAAGAAGGGCGTTGCAGTCCTAGTCTTCCACCAAATAACTTTGGGCTTATGTGAGTCATTTAACCTGTGTGGGAAAAGAAAAGGAAGAATTAGAAAAGATAACAAAAGCTGCAATACAGAGCCCCTCCCTGGTGCCAGGAATTGAGCTAAGTGCTTTACATGTATGATCTCAGTATATCCTAAGTGTGGGGTGACACAGGAAATGGTTTCAGGTAATCAGGGAGATGATTAAGTGGTGCATGGGCCAGGCAGCAGTCAAATTGCACCACATAATGAGAAAGCTATTTTTCCTTTGAGTCTCAGACGCCTTCTGTTCACATCTGGCAGAGTCCCTTTGGTGCAGGCCTTGAATGACTTCCTAATATTGCCTTATTTCCTTCTATCATCAAAGGAGAACAGATCTTAGGCTTAACATTTGTCTGAAAACTAAGTTTTTTCCTTTTTTTATTGCACCTTCAATTTAGGGCAAGTTGTTTTCCATTTGTAATTAAGAATGTACAATTTCTTTTAAAATACTTAAATTTTAAAAAGTTAGCTATGGATAAAATACAAAGAGGGTAATAGTCTAGATCTTACATGGACTTGACAAAAGATATGACTAATGAAGTTTAGAAAATTCTTCATTATCTTTCAACAACCCAGGAAGGTAGGCCCACTGTTGTTTTCTATTTATAGGTAGGGGGGCTGGGGCTTATGAAAATTCAGCAGCGTTTCCAAGGTCACTCACTGTATAGGAAGGTGAGGAGCCTGGGGTTCAAGCTTAGAAGTGTCTGCCTCCAAAATTAGCACCCTTACCCATTCATTACATACACTGCCTCCCTTTGATGAAAACCGTGTCTGTTTCCTCCCAGGGTTAGCAACTTTCTGTGCTTCATGATCTAAAACAGCAGTTCTCAAAGTGTGGTCCTTTCTGGTGATTCTCCACCCCTTCGCCTCAGGTATTTTCATCATAACCCTAAAATGTCGTTTGTCTCTTTCACTCTTGTTCACTTACAAGTGTTCAGAGAAATTTTCCAGAGGCTACATGACATGTGACGTCACAACATCTTGAATGCAGAAACAGATATGAGAACCCAGCTGCCTTCTGTTAAAGCCAGACACTTAAGAGTTACAAAAATTTAAGCAATGCTATTCTTCTCATAAAATCACTTTTGTTTGCTTGTTTTAGAACATTATGTATTTTAAATAAAACAATATGTGGTTTATGTTCACATGTAATGGGTTTATGGTTATTTTTTTAATGAATAAATACATATTCTATGCATTTATTCATCTTAATTTCTAATACATTACACATGAATACATGCAACCCACAGAAATAAATTCTTTTTGGGGTTGTCATGAGTATAAAGAGAGTCTGAAGGTGAAAAATATGTGGTGAGGTGATATTTTTTATATTAATAGAAACTTTTTTTCTCCCAATACTTCCACACCTCCTTTTCTCCCAACCCTCATCTGTTTAAGTAAGTAACCTTTGTGATTCATTGCTTCAGTGAAGGAACATTACCAAAGCAATAATAGTGTCTGGACTTTGTGTTATCAAAAAGCCTAAATTCATTAAATAAGTTATGCTAGGTGCTTTGAAGCAGTAATAGCAAAATACAGCAAAGTGCCATGAGGAAAAAAAATTATCACGTTGAAAGAGGGCAGCTTTCTCAGGACTAGAAAATATTTCTCACCTCTTGAGGGTGTGGGGAAGAACAAAGACAGAAGAGTGATTAAGGAGAACAGAAAAGGACATGACTGAGTTGAAGGGACCTGGAAGAGAGAAAGCAGTCACTGCTTAGCCATAATGGGGAATCTTTCATTGTCCAGGAGCCAGTGGGGGCTGTGAACTGACATTGCCTAAACCCAGGGTCTCTGAGAGCCCATTCTTCCTCTCCATCCCCATGACCTTCCGCAGTAGTGGCACCATGTGATTCATCCAACCTGGACGACTGCACCCTCAGGGCATCTTTGGCCCATCAGAAGCCAAGGGAGGGTGGCTGGGGGCCTCCATTTGAAATGGGGATGTTAATAATATATCTAACTCTAAGGACTGATTTGAGCAGTAAATGAGCTAATATATGCAAAGCTCTTTGGGTGACAAGCTCTTTTGTAAGCCTTGACTCTGTTATAAATAAGGGAGAATGTGGGGGAGGGAGGCGAGGGGGCCTGGAGAAAGCCTGTGTCAGAGGGGCTAGCCCAGGGTAGAGATGAGGGGGCCTTTGGTAACGGACCCATCTTCAGGATGTTGTCTGCGCAACCCTCAGAGCTCGTTTGTTCAGCAAGTTTCCAGCCCGTTGAAAGTGAACAGCAAGGCTTCTTTGCATGTGGCTAGAAAGGCTGCAAGCGACTGGGATATGTGTGCCTCTTGCTCTGAGAAAGACAAGCATTTGAAGCTTGCAATCTGAGGGGGCCTGGAGCCATGATCTTAGAGACCACAATTCTGCTCTAGAGACTAATGGCACCTTAGTTCTAGGCTTTAGGTACTCAGGTGGGCCAGCCCAAGGAACAGATGGTATAGCAGAGTCAAACAGAAACTGAAATCTACCTCTAGCACTTTCTAGTTGAGTGTTCATAAGCAACTTACTGAATCTCCCTAAGTCATAGTTTCCTCTTTTAGAAAATTGAGTAATAATATACCTACTTCACCAATTAAGTAAAATAATAGAACATATTAAAAAAAAACAGTGAGTACTTAGTAAGCACTCAATAAACAGAACCATTGCTACAATAAGGTGTGTAGTCCTGATATAGGGCATACATGGAGCTGAGTGGCAACAGGGGTTCTGGGGGTATAATTGGAAAGAAAATGCTTCAAGAATAAATGAGAAAACAGGACAGTGAAGACACATTTGGCCCATTATGCAAAATTTGCTTCAGCTTTTCTTAAAGCTTGGGAATCAGATTTCTTAGGGCTCCTCTAGGCTTCTTAGGAACCATGAAATGGAATAATTAAGGTCAAAATAGCCTTTCAAATCACCCCCCTGCAATATTCTCACAGTGAAGAATTTGGGATAGTTATTAACAGAAATTTGTTCAAACTAGTTTAAGGAGACAGCTTTCTCACAGGCTAGAGGACAGGAAATACTCAAGGCTTTAAGTCCTGACCTCTGCTTCCAAGATATGACTATTTCTAGGTTTTCTCTCTGCAAGTCTACTTTCTCTTCTTTAGATGCATGTGACCAACAATGGCTGACCCAGCCAAGCTTTGCATCATGTTAAAATACAGCAGCCTTGTCCTGGCTGGTGTGGTTCAGTGGTTTGAGTGTTGGCTTGTGAACCGTAAGATCACAGGTTTAATTCCAGTCAGGCCACATGACTGGGTTGCAGGCCAGGTCCTCAATGTTTCTCTTGCACATTGATGTTTCTCTCTCTCTCCCTCCCTTCCCCTTTCTCTAGAATAAACAAATAAATGAAAAATGAATGAATGGATGAATAGAATCTTTTAATACAGCAGCCTAGAGGTCCCCTATTCTCATATCCAAATTCCCAGGAGAGGAAATTTATTGGCCAGCTAGCTCCTGTCATATATCTGGACCTGCTACTGTCAAACAAAAGTGTGTGTATATGGGGTGATGGGGTGGAAGAGGAAGAAGTAGAAGTGAGTAGTGCAGACAGACACACAGTTTCAAAGAGTTCATAGAAGAAAACCAAATGGCTAAGAAACACTTCAAGTAATACTCATCTTCACTGACTTTCAAAGAAATGCAGATTAGCACAAGTATATGAGGTGCTCATTTTTTCTTTTTGGACCATCAGATTGGCATTAATAAAAGATGAAGGTAATTGCAGGAAAATTGTTAAGGGTATGGTGTGCTATTGGGCATTTTGTTGTACTATTTTAATGTGCATAACCTTTAACCCAGTAATTTTAATTATAGGAATTATCCTAAGGAAATACTTAGAACATGCACAAGCAAATGCATGTGCATATATGTACATCAATGCTTATTAAAACATTTTTAGCAGGTTCGATTCCCCAGCCAGGGCACATAACCAGGTTGCAAACCAGGTCTCCAGTCAGGTCTGTGGCTGGAGGCAGGTGAAAAGCAACCATACATTGATGTCTCTCTCCCTCTCTGCCTCTCTCCCTTCCCCTCTTTCTGAAAATAATGAAATAAAATCTTTAAAAAAAAAAAAAAAACATTTTTAAAAAGATCTTATTTATTATTTTCAGAGAGAGGGGAAGGGAGAGAGGCAGAGAGGGAGAGAGAGACATCAATGTATGGTTGCCTTTCACCTGCCTCCAGCTATGGACCTGGCTGGAGACCTGGCTTGCAACCTGGTTATGTGCCCTGGCTGGGGAATTGAACCAGCGACCTTTGGGTTTGCAGGCTGGTGCCTTATCCACTGTGCCACCAGCCAGGTATTAAAACATTTTAAATAAAAACTTAGACCATCATAAATACCTATCAGTGAAGGATAGAGGTTATATACAAAACAATACTGAGAGGCCATTATAAAGGATGAAAAAGATTCATATGTAAGATGTACAGGAACTTCTTAAAGTAGAAAAGAAATGTAGACCACAGAAAAGAGTAAATAATATGACCCCATTTTTGTTAAACACATATAGTATATAACATATATTCTACATATTATATTTGACATATGTATTAATATATACCTATATATTTATATATATAATATATAGTAATTTATATATGCACACATATATTGATAAGAATAGATGTAAAACTAATAATTGTGGCCAACTCTGGGAACAAATAGAAATAGGAAAAGATTTTTTTCTTTTTCTTTTTTTTTCATAGATGTTTCCTGCATGGTTTGTCTCCTCAGTCTTGGTCCAAGGACTCTGAGAAGTTGTAGGAATATGCAGGTGCAGACTCAAGACCAGGCTTTCTCTCCAACGTTGTGGAAAGGGAGTGTACGTTGCAGGGCAAAGCCCTATGCTCCCCTACACCACCTGGACAGAGCCCGGGGAGAGTGACCTCCCACGGCATCCACATTGGTTAGTTTTTAGTTCCTGCTTTATCCATTTTCCATATTGTTAAACTTTTTTTTTAACCATGAATTATCTTTATAATTGGATGAAAAAACAACAAGTTGTTCCATTTTGGGGAGAGATAAGATATATATATATATATATGGAACATTTGATATTCTAAAATTAAAGCACAACAAAAACCCATTTTTCCAGTGGCAAACAGGCAGAGCAGGTGGAAACAAAGGCTGCCCAACTCAGGTCCTAGGATAACTGAGCAAGAACTTTCTAGGTGGAAAGGAGAAAAATCAGCTTCTCCCAGTACCATAGGGTACCTTAGGGCTCTCCTATTGAAGAATTTACCCACAACCCAGAGGGCCTTCCCCTGATACTATAGCTAAACAATGAACTTAATTAAGTTGAATTGAATCCTTCAGCTCAAATTTGGAGGTGTGCAGCCACATGAGGGGTTGGCTACATTAAGAATCAGCCGCCAAACAGAGAAAACTGGAGGTGCTTTGGATTGTCTATTCCCCAAACACATTAATTTGCTGTCCATATGGGTTTGTGTGATGCCTGGGACTCTTTTAAAGGAACTTAAGTAGGTTGGAAAACTGAAATTCTAACTGGGATTATGATTATTTTAAAAATTATTTCCTTTGGATTTTTCCTTCCTTGGTAGGAATATGCTAAATGTTAAAAATCCAATTGTAATTTTTCAATACCACAGTGGATTTCAATGGTGGAAAAGTTAATTTCACTGTAAAAAAGACATCTTTACATGAATGCCTTAATTTCACATACTGTGGGATAGCTACATTAATTTGGCAGAGTAGAAAGCAATTTCAATTAACACATTCTTTCTCTTTATTTGTAGGAGATAGTTCACCAATAATGCATTTTAGAACGTTATTCACCAACAGCATTAGAATTGACTGCAAGTTACCACATTACTTTTTATTTTAAGCCTCTAATACCTTGACAGGCAACTTTTTAAGGACAAAGTCTATTTCTCCTCTTCTTTTAGAATTCTACTCTAAGCAAGAAACATTTGCTGAATGCCTACCTAGGGACTTCAACATTGCTAGCTTATATAATGGTCTTCCAAAAATGTTTACAGTAATGCTAACATTGGAGATAATACACTACTAAACTTATTACAAAGACGGCTTTTTGAATTATTGTTCACATAAAGCCTTCCAAATCATTGGAATTAGAGTTGGTCATTCCTTGCATGATGAGATTCTGAGGATGAAAATAATAATCGTAGACAGCAAGAGCTGGAAGGTCATTTTGTTCAGTTCCCTCAGGTTGCATATAAGGAAATGAATCTTTGAGAGATTAGGCGTGTTGTCCAGTTTCATGACCAAGAAGTAGCAGAGATTTCTTTTTTACTCCAAAACTGATGCTCTTTTTATTACAACTCGGCATGCCTCTCTCTCATGCAAGTCTGCCTCAGAAATGCCAGACATTCCCTTCTCCCTACCCACATTCCACCTTGGAGACTCTGCTCCACTTATGACTCTGGGAGGGACAGCACAGCATACCATGTGACCGTGCTCCACCAACCTCTGTAACTGACCCAGGGATAGATATCCGACCTAAGCTGGGCCATTGGACAATCTCCCAAGAATTTGGAATAGAGACAAAGAGGCTGAGTCATTTAGCTATGCAGAGTTAAGTTGCAAGGTCATGCCCAGCTGGCCTGCCACAGCAGGCCAAAGTTTATGCTAGCTAGCTAGTGAGGGGAAGCTGAGAAACCATGAGTCAGCAGAAAAAGCCGGTTTGCAAACCGAGAAGCAGAAAGATGGAGCAGATGCCCAGAGGCAAATAGAGAGACCATTTACCTTAAATTCAGAGGCAAAGCAGAGAGAAAAATCTGTGTGATTTCCTTCTCGGCCTCAGCACGCCAACTTAATCTCCTGCACTGGTTTATTGTGACCCTCATAATAAATTCTGCCTTTCAGCCCTCTCTTTACCTGAGCTAAAGGGAATTCTGGTTTTTGCATCTAAGTTCTTCTTATTTAATCGAAGATACTCTACAATTCATAGTGAATGTATTTTAGGTGGAAACACTGCTCTGATCTTTATGGATTATGGAAATCATAGTTTTATCTCAAAACTCACCATAGGATAAGTGGTTTTCTGCATTCTCATCATTAACTATTCAGACTGTAGAGACCAAATTTTCCAGAGTTTCAAATGGGAGCTAGCCTCATTTTGGATCTTCTCCAAAGTATACTAGAGCTATTCTGTCCAGAAATAGAGATTGTATTGGGGTATGCAACTGCCACCTTGGGAATATATGTCAATAGTTCCTAGAGTTTTTCCATGTGAAGTTTTGAAAGGTAAAGCCTGTTTTCCCATAAAGCTTCTGTTCCTGTAGAAGTACTTGTAGAATCTCCATAGGCCCAACATTGACCCAGTTGGGAGGTGGCAGTATCCATGAAAAGTTCAAATACTATTCCTGTAATCTCTTTTGAATAATGAAAAGAGATTTTTGAAGAAGTCCACTTACCCTTTTAAAATCCTTAGAACTAAATAAGTATAAATAATGGAGAACTGGTTCAGTAAATTAGGACTCATCAGATGGAATACTATACAGATATTTTAAAGGATAACCACCAAGATTTAAAAACATGGAAAAATGTTTATGATTTGATGAATAAGGAAAGAAACAAAATACAAAGTTATAAATATCAACCATGTAAAAATAGGTTCACGTAAGAACATTTTTCTTGATAGTCCTCAGCAAGGAGATTGAGGTACCCACAATAAATCCATAGATCTTGATTTGTAGGATACAATCTGTTGGGCCTTTCTGCTTTAGATGATTTCAGCGAGGGAGAAGTTCAGGTCCTGAACTTTTTCTTACAGAGGGCTGATTCTGTGCCCTGTACTGATCTACTTCTATGCCGGTCCTTAGCACTTCCAACTGCTGTTAATAATGGAGAATTCTCAGTCTCTGTCTGCAATTACTTGAAGTCTTATAGAGACATTTTTCTTTGCACCACACAGATTTCAACAACTGTATTTAGATGGTTTTTATTAGTGTTTTCCTATCTACTATTTTTCAAATCTGTGACTAGGTGGAGATGTGACTTTCCACCAGTGTGCTAATAACTTCTGCAAAATTTTTGGGAACACTTTCTAAAGTTGAGGTTAGAAGGGGAGACATTGCAGTATATCTTCTTGCATTTGGTAGGAGGAAAAAAAAAACACCAGTTTATGGACTGAATACTATCTGAAAGCCTTTCATTACAGAAGAATTCTTCTATGGCTGTTTTCTGGACTAGTCAAGACAAGTCTCCTTGTTAAGCAGAAGGAGTTAAACACTGGCCTCTTGCTGCTTAACAAGGTTTGGTTGCATAATGATCTCATGAAGACTTTTGTTTGGTTTGTGGCCACATAGCCTGTCTTGAAAGCCTTTCCTCTATTGAGGAAGCATACATTATGAATCTTGTCTTCTCAAGATAAAACTAGAACTCACTATTTCAGCCTACTCTGCAAGCAGGGTGTAAGCATGTGACCTTGTTTCTGCAATCAGATGCTTCTGTGCAAGACTGAAATGTAGAAGAGGAAACCATAAGAAAGCAGGTGTCAGGCAGTGTCAGTTTTCTAGTAAGGGCTGTGGAGCTTGGCACAGGCACCAAGGCCAAACTGGCACTAGTGTCGGTGTCCCCTGTGGGGGTTATCAGTGCAACCTTGATTGGTGCCTATACCTATGGCAGTTCCATTGCACTGTCCTGCAGTGTAATTGGGATATGAAATGATGTCTTGCAAGGTAGCCTTAGGGCATGATTCTCTGGCCCTGCCAGAAGCCTAGGTGCTAAATAACCCTTTAAGCCATTCTTTTTATTTTAAAATAGCAAGAGTAAATTCTGTTGTCTACAACTAAAAATCTTGAATAAGATAACAGCTTTCATGATTTAGTATATATTAGGTTGAAGGACTTAGAAATGATGCATTTTTCTTATTAATCATGCTCTACCAGCTGGGAGATACAAATAAGGTTACATTAATGACAAATCCTAAGTTTCACTAGGTCTTCCTTCCAATTGCTTAATGTGGACTTTCTGGCCTCACCCACAATGTCCTCCTGAATTCCCAAGGTTGGGGCTATATGATCACAGTTCTCTCATGTTCACCAGCTGGTCTCCTGTGTTTTGGGCTATAACCCAAGAAGTCATTTACTGGTGCTAGCTCAACACCTATGTCAGTACCAAGCATGATGAGACTAATACCCATGTCAAATGTGTGCAACTTCCAATGCTTTCACTCTATGACCTCCCTGGACTGAAAACATCATAGCCTGTGCCTACTTATTTTATAGGTATTCTTCAGAAATACTTCCTTTGGTGACTGCACATAGCCCTTCCCTTTAAGGCTCAGATATAAAACCTGGGACTGAGCTGAAAGAGTAAATAAGATGCCACTTTGTTTATCTTTTCCATTTTCTTATTCTTTCTCCCACCCACCCAGGCTTTCCTCCCCTCTACTCTATGCAAATCAACTCATGCAAATAGACATCTGGCTGTAACATTGCAGTTCATCATTCAAGCCTTGTCTAATCTGCATCCTCAAAGTGGGAACAAATTAGGACCAAGCTGGTGGACTTCTGAAGCATTATTTTTATTTTTTCAACGTTTTACAGTTCTCATAATGCTGTTTTTCATCAAGTAGAAAAATACAACCCGAAACAGTCAATTTGTCCTATGAAATTTGTGTTGACACAGCCTGCCTTTGCCAGAATACTTTCTTACAGATGTCTTCTTCCCCTACACCCTTGAGTATTTGTCTGTTAATAAAATACAGGCAACTTCTTTGGCAAGTATATTCAGAATGTCAGCACAAGTGATGAGTCTTAGGAAAATGAAACAATTAGGGGATTTCTCAGCAATTCCACTGCCAATTTTCCCTGGACACTTGTATCAGTGCTTAGTTTAATGACTTCAATCAGGATATTTTACTCACCCTAACTGAGAGGCTCCAGATTTTAGAGATCAACAGAGGATTCAATATATTATAGTTTTGCTCTGCAAAAATTATTGGGTGGAGTTTTTGTGAGTAAATGGAGCAATAAAAATCCCTTCTTACCACTACTTTCCACCCCAGCATTGCCATTTGGCATCTGTCCATCCATAGTTATTTTAACAATTCCAGCTTATGGGTCATAAAAAATCATGAAAGAATATTATGCCCACAGACGAGTCCTGCAAATAGCATTCATAAATCTTTCTTTTAGAAAATATTGCAAAAAAAAAATGTCTCGGAAGTCTATAGGTCCAAGATTTCCATTGCTTTTGTGATCTGTGCTATGATTCTCATGGGAAACACAGTTTACTCCTGTATAGTGAACTCCTATAGCCTTTTCGAAATTCATCAAATGGGAAAGAGAAAAAAAATGTTGAATGTAATGAGGGTTTCCCAGCCATGTTGTGAGGGAGAGATTTTATGAGCTGCCAAAATGGCCCAAAGGGATTTAAAGAAAGGCAGCATTCCAAGGAAGGTGTAAGCCTTCAAGCTGATTTCAAGCTAAACTTGCATGCTGGGTAAATCCCATTGTTGAAAAAGTATCTCAAGATCTTAGTTTACTCCCTATCTCTAGCTGAATCCTAGAGGAAAAAGGAGACATATTTTTAAGATGTGGTAAAGAGGAAGGCAAGCTACATAAGAAATAGCAGGAGATATAGAAAAGGCATGTGACTTAGAGATGTATGCGGCGATAGTTTGACAAGTGATTAGTTTGACAAGTGATTCTTTTTTAAATACCTGTTTCTACCGTTGTAATGCAGCATCCCCTGACATTTCCTGATAACCAATTTTTCAAAGCAATGACAAGGATACACACACACACACACACACACACACACATAGAGTCTGTCTTGAAAGTATTAGGCACACAAATTGTTTTTATTATATTGACATTGGCTCAAGACTAACCATGCATAAGCTAAATATCATATTTTTATGTATATAAAATAGATAGTCAAATTATTTTAGCAGTGTTTCTATTATGAGTATTATATGGTAAAAACAAAAAGATAATGACAGGAGAAGATATGGAATACATCCAATTATTTTCATAGAATATAAAAGTCTCATGGTATATGTGTGGTCAATCTGAAATCTTAAAATGCATTAATTATAAAGCTCAGGGAGTTCTGAAATAAAATGTGATTTTGGTTTATGACCATAAAATAAAATTTGAACCTGAGGCAAATGAAGAAGTTTCTGAGATATTATGCTTGCTTGCTTTTTTTCTCTCTTTCTTTCCTTCTTTCTGCATAAAAGTGTAAGGATAAAGTACAAAATGTATGGAAAGACTGTAATTTTCTTGTGTTTTCCTGATGACAAAAAGGTGAGTGAGTCATCTGCTCAAACACCAGCCCCGAAATTTTATCTCATGCGTTGTCTAATAAGAATCCTCAGCCAGGCACCCCTCCAGTTGGTAAGAGGATCTCAGAGTCGCATGATGAAAAAGGGAGGCTGAACCTGCAGCCCTCTTTTCCTCCTCTCTGTGGTTCCTCACAGTCTTTCTGTACAGAGATCATCCTCTACTGTGATTCTGCATGCAAGTTTCCTGCACTGTTCCCCCTCAGCCACACCATTTG
Organism: Noctilio leporinus; assembly: GCA_004026585.1. Taxonomy (NCBI): domain Eukaryota; kingdom Metazoa; phylum Chordata; class Mammalia; order Chiroptera; family Noctilionidae; genus Noctilio; species Noctilio leporinus. Next base: position 122,723 of record PVIW01003127.1, on the reverse strand, counting down.
GATCAGAACCCTGAGCCTCTGTGGGGGTATAACATCAGAAAGATCTAGCTCAGCTTCATTTTATAACACAAAGGAATGTGACCTTTAGGTTCCTTGGCAACAATTTATACGGTTGGCTGGGCCTGGAGATCAAGGTCATCTGAGTGATTCCTGGAGAGAGATGCAGAGTGGGCATCCCTAGTCTGGGCCAGGTGCCTCCAATTATAGTATGTTGGAATAGGTTCTTGAGAATGACCAGGCAAGTGAGGAAGGTTGCGGTGATGCATGCAAACACTGTCACTAGGGAGATGTGAAGGTGTGGGTCACTTAGCTCTGCTGAGCCACCAGCATAAAAGAACTCAGCGTCAGGGGTTTTAGAAATCAGACAGGCCTCTGTTCTGTGACAGCATAGGTGCCTCATCAGGAATGCAAGTCCCAGTCACTTTCCCTTGCAGAGGGAGCAAGGAAGTAGATTCTACTTTGAATTTCTATCATGAATTTCTATCAGTTGGAAAGAAACTGAAGTGAAGGAAGCTCTATGGCTTTCTTGGTGAAATAAACCAGTTTTGGCCAGAAAGAGGTGAGTAGCCAAAGTCAAAGTAGGAACAATGCCTCCTGTATCCCCTCCTGAATCAGGATACAATAGGGCTCTGACGTGTATAAAGCCCTAAAGAAATGTAGCAGAGAAGGTGGTGAATAAGCCAATTGCGTTGGCTCAGTGCCCCAGGAACACCCTGCTTTAAGAATAAAATTGCACCTCTCGTGCCAATAGTTCAGGCAAAGGAACCTACACACATAATGCTTGGAATTCAGTGGAAGAACATGTCAAAGAGCTCTTGTAGGCATTTTTTCTGTAAGTAGCCATAAGTTGTTCTGTAGCTTGGTTTGTTTGCTTGTTTGCTTTAGCTCAGGTGAGGAAATGAGGGAATAAATAACCTACCTTCTTGTTCTGAGTAGCAGCTGTTTAGATGACACAGAAGGACGTCATCCAGGTAAAAAAAGGTGTGGAACCTTACTACCTCATACCTCCCTCCTCTGTAAGTAAAAAGCCAAGGGCTACCATAAAAAGTAATTTGTGTTCAGCTATTCAGGGAGGGAAGTATTTTCACACTGAGAATGTCACACTCCAAATTTTAACCTACTGCTGTTTCCTGTTCTTACTCATAATGTGATTCACATGACTTTTAGTAGCTTTAGCTTCTTTAAGATGGAGGAACCAGCAAGCCAGTGGCCACCTGATGGAGTTACACAATGTGGCTTATTTTGGAGGCAAGGGAAGTCAGACTGAGGATCATTTATTTCATCAGCCTCATGATCACAAAACTTACCCATGCTAAAAATGGTCTTCAGTCACTCAGACATTTATACTCCCCGAGCCCTGCCCCAGCTCCCAAATTCTCATGCTTAAATTCCCCTTTTGTGGAAGCAACTTTTAACTTAGAAATTCTTTCTCTGTCACTCTTCTCCTTGTTTTTTTCTTTCCATTATCCAATAATAGAAATAGAAAGGCATATAATACAACAACAATGAAATTAAGTTTAAAAAAATAATAAAAAAGCATAAAGACTTGAGGTTTCCTAACTCAATTCAAATAAGGGAGAAAAAGACAAGAAATGGAAGATACTAATACCCTAGGTTCTTGGCTGTAGTCAAGAAACCAACATGAGGCCAAATCCAACCAGATGAAACAAAGAAATCTGTAGATTATTCACGTATACAATCATACTGAAGTAATTAAGGACATTAATATGGTGGTTTGACAAAAGGAGACCAAAGACCAAGAATTGCAGGATCTGACAGTAAATATTAGGAAAATAGTTGATCTGGTCATGGAACTAATTACATTAGAGTTTATGTCATGCTGGAAACTGTTCTAATCATTTTGCACGTATTAACTCATTTAATCCTCACAACAAAGCTACCAGGCATTTACCATTGTTATCCCCATTTTGCAGATGAAGAAAACTGAGGGACAAAATGATGCCCCTGGTAGACATGGAGACTCATTGTCCTTCAAGGACCTTTTGCCCAGCTGCCTTCACCTGATAGTACCTACAAGGTCAGCCTCAGCTATTTGGCTTAAGGTCAGGGCCTTTCCAGGGCAACCTGTGTTGGGTGACAGAGATTCAGTGTAAAGGCCCAGTCATCTTGGCCCAACATGGAACAATTCTGATCAATAATAGTCACAACAAAGCTCCCTGCCTGAGTAGTAGAACCTTTGATGAGCCTACATAGTATTTCAACTTCTGCCTCCGCTAGGGTGACCAACATTCCAGTTTTTCCAGGACTGTCTTGGTTGTAGCACTGAAAGTTCTCCATCTCAAGAATCCCTCATCCCAGGCAAACCAGAATGGTTGTTTACTTCAGCCCAATCCTGCTTCTTTCCTTTCCTCCCACAGGTATTGACCTCTAATGATCATCTTGTGCCCCAAACTCTATCTCAGTGTCTGCTTCCTGAGAACCCCACATGTGTCAGAGTCCTGATTACATCATAGACAATGGGTCTTCCAGCATCAGACTATGTGTTTTTAATCTCCAAGTTTCACTGTTCTGGTCACTAGAAAGGGGTATTCAACAGAGGTGCAGATTCCCCAGGCTTTATCCAGTCCAAATGAAGTATTTTTCAATAAGAATGAAAGTAGTTCATGTTTATTAAATACACCAAGTGATAAGCTAAGTGCTTTGGCTATGATGGAGGTTCTATCAATATCCTTATTTTACAAATGAGAAAACTGAAGCTTACAGAGATGATTTGCCCAAAGCTTTTAACCTGGGCATTCTGTCCCTAAATTAGAAATCTAGACAAATTTGAGTAGCTTAGAATTATAAAGTGGAAAGAGTTCTTGGGGGATGGGGGGAGTAGAGTTATAGAGTGGGTTCAGGATAAGTCAGTGAAGATTTTGTACTTAAAACAAAACAAAGCAAAACAAAACCACAGTGGATAAAGCCTGTGAACTCAAAGGTCACTGGTTCGATTCCCAGCCAGGGCGCATAACCAGGTTGCAAGCCTGGCCTCCAGCCAGATCCATAGCTGGAGGCAGGTGAACGGCAACCATACATTAATGTTTTTCTCTCCCTCTCTCCCTTTCCCTCTCTCTAAAAATAATAAATAAAATATATTTTAAAAAAGCTCAGCAATATAGCAAGAGGCTAGAGTCCAAGTTGTCCAAAAAACTGAAAGAATTTAAGAACAGGAATGTTAAACATTTAATTGTAAGTTGTTTTTATTATAGTGAAGTAAACCTCTGTCACTCTCTCTAGTTTATCAAACCTTCACTAAACTTTAGCACAGAAGGGCTTCACATTTAGCGTGTGTAATCCACCAAGGGTCTGTCTAAGCAGAGAACAGGAATTGGTAGAAGCAAGAAATCAGAGTGGGAGAGACCATGGGACAGGCTTCTCTAAATTCCCTTACCCCTACCTACCACTCCAGGAGGAATTTGCAGAAATTTTCAGGAGGTTATTGGACTTTCCACAGGCCTGGAAAGAGATCTGAATCTAATTTACTTATATTTTTAGGGATAGGGAGATGCCAAATGACAGCTGAGATGCACATGCATGACAAGACATTTATTAAGATAATGATAAAAGTAGCTGCCTAGATTAGGGAAATAGAAAATTTGATCATTTATATTTTATCCTTTTGTGCTTTTATTGTATATTATCAGATTTCTATAACAAATATGTATTCTCTCTATAATCTGAGAAAAGAGCAATAAATTATCAGTGTCTATTTCTCCTGTATTCCTGATTAGATACTCTTCTGTACTTTGGGTGTGCCTGCTCATTAAAGAAACAGACAAAACAAATACTCATGTACACAATGTCACTGAATCATACATAGGTATTTCATATGCAATTGACCCTTGAATGACATGGGTTTAAACTGCTCAGGTCCACTTACATGTGAGTTTTTTCCAATTATTATGCAGTTGGGCCTCCATATCCCTGGGTTTTGCACCTGCACATTCAGCCACCTGCATATCAAAGTTTTGGTGGTGAACCTTCAATGGCTGACTGAATGTATATGTTATCATCATACATGACTTGAGCATCTGCTGATTTTGGTATCTGCAAAGGGTTCTGGAACTAATCCCCTACAGATACCAGGGAATGACTGACTGTAGTTACCTTTATGGGGAATCAAAGTTATATGTGCATTTTTGACCATGCAGAGATCAGTACCCTAAACCCTGGTGTTGTTTAACGTAATTATAGAAAGATGGTTTATATAGTGAGGACTTACTATCTTAATATTAGAGCACACAAAATGTTTCAAGTCAGCACCATTGGTCTAGGAAGAGCAAGGTGTCCTTAAGATTTTAAGCCAGTCCTAAGACTTGGATCAAACCAAGTTGGTACTGATCAGCACAAGGCTTAGTCCTTGAGTGTGCAGGCAATTTTCTCTCTTTAACTTACTTTCTTCTTCTTTTTTTTAATTTTTATTTTTATTTATTTTATTTTTTAAAAATTTTATTTACTATTTTCAGAGAGAGGGGAAGGAAGAGAGACATCAATGTAGAGGGAGAGAGACATCGATGTATGGTTGCCTTTCACCTGCCTCCAGCTACAGACCTGGCTGGAGACCTGGCTTGCACCCTAGTTATGTGCCCTGCCTGGGGAATTGAGTCAGCCACTTCTGGGTTTGCAGGCTGGCACCTTATCCACTGTGCCATCAGCCAGGGCTCTTTAACTTTCTTATTTTCAAAATGACCATTGTTATTTGCAAACAGATAACAAAAAAAAAAAAAAAAAAAAAAATTCAGGTCTTTGGTTTAAAGATTCTATATAAAAGAAGGGTTATGATTCTGACATATTTCATTGTTACTAATCAAGCAAGTGATTGACAAACCAAAACAAAAATAAAAAATTATAAGCATTTCTTTCCTTCTTTTGAATAACATGGGTCCTAATACTTAATAAAAAGTTTAATTAAAAATGTTAATGCTTTCCCCTATTTTCAAAAGTACTTAATAGAAAAATAAAGGCATAGTTTCTTATTTGAAATAGTTCAAAAACTCTGGGATGCAGACAGATGAAAGATCCATGATTTTGGGTCTTGAATATATCTTCTTTGACTTACTAATTTCCACATTTTTGTCAGAGTGGTTGAAAAATGAATACTCTTTGTTCTTTTAGAGAATGAACAAATCCTGATAGAAAGTATGGGAAATTTACAGTGTCATTTTAAAGAGAAAGGAAAGGGGAAAAAAAAAGAAAGGAGATTCTATAAGCCTTCAGTCCCATGTCCTCTTGACTGTTAAGTCAAAATGTATTGTTTATGTCTGAGTCTTAGTCTGAACCTGGCCATCAAGCTTGCTTTCTTCTGCTGAGATGGTACTGATGAGGAGCTACCCTCAGCTTCTGACTCATATGGCAAGATTTATTTCTGGGGCCCAATTTATAAACAAACATGTTTAAATCTCATAGTGATTTAAAGATTTCTTTATTGCTAGTGAGGACTTGAGAATCACAAGGATATAAATGTTATCAGTGACTAATTTTTTTTAAACATTTACTTTTATTTTTTAAAGATTTCATTCATTATTTTTCAGAGGCAGGGAAGGGAGGAAGGCAGAGAGGAAGAGAGACATCAATGTGTGGTTGCCTTTCTCCTGCTTCCAGCTACAGACCTGGCTGGAGACCTGGCTTGCAACCTGGTTATGTGCCCTGGCTGGGAATCAAACCAGCAACCTCTGGGTTTATAGGCCAGTGCTCAATTCACTGAGTCACAGCAACCAGGGCAGTCGATTTTTTAAAAGAGTATATGTATTTACTTTTAGAAAGAGGGAAAGGGAGAAAGAGAGAGAAGGAGAGAAACATCAGTCTGTGTTTGCCTCTTCCGCACCCCCAACTGGGGACCCAGCCCACAACCCAGGCATGTGCCCTGACTGGGAATTAAACCAGCGACCTCTCAGTTCACAGGCTGGCACTCAATCCACTGAGCAACATCAGCTAGGGCAATGTGACAGTAAACTTTAGAATAGAAAGAAATTGCAAATATCCTAACCAAAGGTGTATGATTTCATTTAGTGCAATGAAGCAATAAAATTAGTGGGTAAAGTATGAAATTAAGAGGGAAATTCTGTATCTAAATGATATACTATTTAAAAGTTTTGTATGGTCATTAAAAATTGGTTTCTTTGGTTTAGATCCTGGTTTGGAAGCTAAATATAAAAGACATTTTAGGGGTTGACTGGAGGAAAATTTTGAAGATGGACTGGACTATATATTAGATGATACTCAGGAGTTAAAGTTAATTTTGTTCAGTGAATAGTCTTATTTTAACTCTGAAGAAACATGTTTTTATTTTTTAATAATGCATACTGAAATATTTATAGGTTGGATATCACTGTGTCGCTTATTTGGTTTAACATCAACATAAAAAAGTAGAGTGAGTTAAAAAATTAAAATTTGTTTCATTCTATCATGTTCTCTGTTTATATTTTTAATCATGATTTTCTCCTCACAGCTCCTTACCTCCTTGCTTTCTTGTTTATTTGTACATTTATTCTTTTTATTATGAAAGTGACAAAAGTATATTACTCTAAAATTGAAAAATTAATGATTCTGCTTCCCAACCCCAAATATTATTAGGACATATGGCTTTTTTTCTTTCAGTTTTAAAAAATTATGTATATAAGCCCTGGCTGGTGGCACAGTGGGTAAGGTGCCAGCCTGCTAACCCAAAGGTTACTGGTTCGATTCCCAGCCAGGGCACGTAGCCAGGTTGCAAGCCAGGCCTCCTGTCCATAGCTGGAGGCAGGTCAAAGGCAACCATACATTGATGTCTCTCTCCCTCTCTGCCTGTCTCTCTTCCCCTTCCCCTTCCCCTTGAATCAGAGTATATGTATGTACAATTTGGTCTTGTGTTTTTTTCCTTTGATATTGTATCTTGAGTCTTGCAACACCTTAAATGTTCTAATATACATCCTTTTAGTGCTAAAGGGCAGGCTATTTTTTTTTTTTTAAGATTTTATTTCATTATTTCTAGAAAGAGGGGATGGGAGAGAGGCAGAGAGGGAGAGAGGCATCAATGTATGGTTGCCTTTCACCTGACTCCAGCCACAGATCTGACTGGAGACCTGGTTTGCAACCTTGTTATGTGCCCTGGCTGCGGAATCGAACCTGTGACCTTTGGGTTCGCAGGCCGGCACCTTACCCACTGTGCTACCAGCCAGGGAGGGCAGGCTATTTTTAACTTGCTTACTGTCTGTCATGGCCAGTCAAGCCTAGTGACCATTTGCTAAATACATGTGGGTTTCCTCATGTGAAATCTGGAGGTCACCATTTAAACCCAGTGATCAATTTCAACATCCCCAATAATGAGACACTAGACATATGAACCTCTTTATATGATGCAATCTGAAGTATAGGTCTAAAGAATTCTGTGAAGTATGACTGACAAAATGTTTAATCTACATCTAATGAAGTCTTCTGTATCTACATTTAAATTATGGGAAATACAGGGGATTAAGGAACTTGTTAAGTGGTACCATAAGTAAATAGTCACATGAATCTAGAGGTTGGGACACTCCACAAACTGCCGCCCATGCCCCTCAACTTCTCAACAAGCCAAAGTTGTGTAAAGAAAGAAGGCAGGGAGGAAAGTGCTGTTTTGGATTAAAAGAGGTTTGATATCCACAACAGCAAAATGCAATATGGGTTCCTGGTTTGGATCCTCATTTGAACAGACTAGATATGAAAGAGATTTTGGAGAAAACTTGGTATTAGCCAATAATAGAAATTATTAAAATTTCGTTGGGTTTTTTAATATAAGAGAATGTTTTTATTCATTGGAGATGAATATTCGTTGTACTATTACTTCTAGTTTTCAACATATTTAAATTATTTCATAATTAAAAACGTCTTTTGAGAATGGAGTGGAGGCAGGGAGGGGATGCTTTCACTAGGAGCAGGATGGGGTGTTTCTATGGTTTTCTGTTATTATAATAGAGTAATTACTATTCAGACATGAGAGGTGAGATAATCAAATAATAGAAATATAAAATTACACAAGGTTAAACAGATTCTATTTTATAAGGTTGTAGAATTTAATTCCATCTGCCTGTCTCTGAGACAAGGATAACACAGGCATACAGTCTTAAAATAGAAATACCTAATAAAAAAGTTTTTCTACACAGGAGGAAAGAGAACATAGCTACAATATATATTTATTGGGCACCTACTGCATGTCAGGCACCATGCCAAGTACTTCAGATAGTACAATACAGACCTTGTGGTCCCTGTAATAGTGAGTGTATTCTCTGGAGAAGATAACAGACAACATGCAAACAGACAATACATGGGGAACAATTCTTCTTGTGGGAGGAAAATGCAAGGACTATGAAAAAGAGATGATTAGGAAAGGAGTCTTCTTGGAGATACTCTCAGGCTGAGCGCTATAAGAGAGAGAGGAGTTAGAGGAAAAGTGAAGAACATTCTAGACAGAGGACACTGTAAAAAAGTTTTAATCTGGGGGGGGTGGTACTTCCAATCAAGATGTCATAAGTAAGCATGGCTCACCTCCTTGCATGATGACATCAAAATTACAACTAAATTATCAAATGGAATGAAAGTTTGACAATTACATAACTAAAGAAACCAGACCTACCCAGACTGGTAGGAGGGGCAGAGATGTGGTATGGGCTGGTGAATAAAAATTCAGGAGGGATATCTCAGGAATGGGGAGTCCTAGCCCCACATTAGGCTCCTGAGTCCAGGATTCCAGTGCCAGAATGATAAGTCCTTATAACATCTTACTGCAAAAGCCAGTGGGGATTGAGTTGGTAGAAGAAACTTCTGGAGTCCCAAGCATTTCCTCTTAAAGAACCTTGACATACTCAGACTCCCTCTGAGCTCCAGCACTGGGGTAGCAGCTTGAAAGGCACTACAAGGAGGATCTGGGTTTCTGTCATCAAGGCAAGAGCTGGAGACAGCTTTCTCCCAGACAGAAAGGTAGGCAGAGGCCATTGGCCCTCTTCTGAGCCCTTCCCCAACACAGCCAGCAGGCAAGTGCCATATTTAAAGTTCCATTAACTTGGCTAACACTGTTTGCCTGCCCTGGAAATTCCCTGAGACTCCATCTCACCCAACTTAGGAGCTTTTCCATATGGACAGCTGGTCTTGGCTCATGCTTCACAACTTCCTAAATCCTCTCAAATAAGCAATAGTCAACCTCATTAAGCCTCCAGTCCCAGTACCTCTTGCTAAGTGGCCCCAGTCTTGGCACTAGCAGCAGCCAGCCTAGATTCGCAGCTTGACTTTGCCTGGGAGTCTCCAAGCCCAATACAAGTAGCAGCATCTCAGATTGCTCTACAGCTCATTTAAGGTAGCCTCAGGCAGAACATAGGTGTGAGCTGACCTTGGCCATTGCCACCCAAGGAAACCCAGGTCTGTGCACCCAGTGGGTAGCTACAGACCATGTCAAGGTACCACCACCCTGCATCTGCACAACTGATCCTCCATGGAGGGCAGAAGTTAGTGGTTAGTGGTCACTGCCAGTCCTTGTAGCTGACTAGCTTGGTAAATCCCACCCATTGACCAACCAACAGCAGTCAAGGATCAACTACAAGAAGAGGGTGTACTCAACTCACATGAAGGGTGCACCTTGAGTACCCAGCTTGAGTGATAGAGGAGGCTGTGACACTGGATCCTACAGGACACCTAATACTATAGGCCACACTAACAAGACATAGACTGAAAACAACTCTACCTAATGCATAGAAACAAGTACAACAACAATAAAATTAAATACAACAACAATAAAATTAAATTAAAAAGTAAAATTAAAAAATAAAATAAAGGGAGGAAAAAAACATCAGGGAGGCTGCCAAAACAAGGAGATAAAGAAACGTGGCCCAAATGAAAAAACAGATCAAAACACCAGAAAAAGAGCTAAGCAAAATGGAGATAAGCAATTTCTTAGATGCAGAGTTCCAAACATTGGTTATAAGGATGCTCGAGGAACTTAGCGAGGACCTCAACAGCATAAAAAAAGATCCAGTCAAAGGGTACACTAACTGAAATAAAAAACAATTTACAAGGAAACAGTAGGGTAGATGAAGCTGAGAATCAAATCATGATTTGGAACATAAGGAAGCAAAAAACAACCAGGGTGGTTGAAGCTGAGAATCAAATCATGATTTGGAATATAAGGAAGCAAAAACCAACCAATCAGAACAGGAAGAAAAAAGAATCCCCCAAAATGAAGACAGTGTAAGCAGCCTCTGGAACAACTTCAAGCACTAAAACTCACATCCTAGGGGTGCCAGAAGGAGAACAGAAAGAGCAAGAAATTGGAAATCTATTTGAAAAAATAATGAAAGAAAACTTCCCTAATTTGGTGAAGGAAATAGAAATGCAAGTCCAGGAAGCACAGAGTCCCAAACAAGATGGTTGCAAAGAAGCTCACTCCAAGACACATCATGATTAAAATGCCAAAGATTAAAGATAAAGAGAGAATCTTAAAAACAACAAGAGAAAAGAAGTTAGTTACCTACAGGGGAGTTCCCATAAGAATGTCAGGCGATCTCTCAAAAAACACTTTGCAGGGAAGTGATTGGCAAGAAATAAAGTCATGAAAAAATGGGACCTACAGCCAAGATTGCTCTACCCAGAAAAGCTATCATTTTGAATCAAAGGGCAGATAAAGAACTTCCCAGACAAGAAGAAACGAAAGGGGTTCATCATCACTGAACCATTAATATATGAAATCTTAAAGGGACTTATTGAAGAAAAAGATCAAAACTATGAACAAGAAAATGGCAAAAAATACATATCTATCAACAATTAAATCTAAAAAACTAACTAAGTAAACCAGAGCAGAGACCGAATCATGGAGATGGAGAGTGTTTTGATGATTGCTAGACAGGAGGGCAGTAATGGGGGAATGGGTGAAGAGGTGAGGGGTTTAAGAAGTAGAAATAGGTAGTTACAGAATAGCCATGGGGACTACAATATAGGAAATGGAGTAGCCAAGAACTTATATACATGACCCATGGACATGAACAAGTGTGTAGGGATGGCCTAAGGAAGCTGGGGAAGCTGGGTGGAGAGGGGAAAAGGGGGGAAATTAGGACAACTGTAATAGCATAATCAATAAAATATAATTAAAAAATAATCTTAAATTGGTAGAAAAAAAGTATTTTAATGGGGGAAAAGCAACTGAACTCTTGAAAACCATGTGATGTATGTGTGAGCAAATGGCACACATAAGTTGAGCTAGAGAAATAGCTTTAGGTCACAGTAAGGAATTTACATTTTTTCCTAAGTGCAATGAGAAGCCATATTGAATAGTATCCATTCATTTTATTTTATTTTTAAGATTGTATTAATTATTTTTAGAGAGAGGAGAAGGGACAGAGGAAGAAAGGGAGAGAAACATTAATGTACGGTTGCCTTTCACCTGTCTCCAGCTGTGAACCTGGCTTATAACCTGGGTATCTGCCCTGGCTGGGAATCGAACCAGCAACTCTTGGGTTCACAGGCCCATGCTCAATCCACTGAGCCACACCAGTCAGGGCTTAGTATCCATTCATTTTAAAATACTCAACTTTTAAAGGAGATTTTGGTAAATTTCTAAGATGCTAAACCTTAGTAACTACAACCACACATCCTCTACTCTGGCCACACACAACCACTCAGTATAACCTTTCAATTCTAATTGGGTGCCTCCCAGATGCCAATATGGCCAACTGATTCTCATTGTGTGTATTAGGACTTAATTGCTGGATGAAAAAATATCACAAAATGAAGTGGCTTAAACCAATAAGGAACAGTTATTATCTCATAGTTTCTGGGGGTCAGGAATTCAGAAATGGCTTAGGTATAGGGTTTGGTTTAGGGGGTCTCTCATGCTGCTGCAGTTTAGATGTTGGCTAAGGTTTCAGTCCTCAGAAGGCCTGACTGGAACTGGAGGCACCACTTCCAACATGGCTCACTCACATGGCTGATGGCCAAAGGCCTCACTTTGTTGCCATGTAGTCCTCTTCATACACCTACTATATAGACCTCATGACATGACAGTGGATCTTCACGTGAATGATCCAAGTTAAAAGAGTAAGGAGAAAACCACAGTGCTATTGATGACCTGTTCTTGGAAGTAATACACTATCACTTCTTCCATACTTGATTAATGCCACAAAAAGATGAGTCACTACATCCAGCCCACACTAAAAGGAGATTTAAATTCCATCTCTTGAAAAGAGGTGTTCCAAAACTTTGTGGACATATTTCAAAACAACATTTAGTGACCCAACTCAAATCTCATCTTCTATGTGAAAAGTCTTCCTTGATTTTCCCGAGCAGAACTAGTCATTCTATTCTCTCAATTTTTACATTTTAGTTCTATCTCTTACAGGTCTTGCCTTGTTTACTGTAGTCTATTCGCATGCCTATCATTCTCATGAGACTGGAAACTCCTTCAGGCCTTATTACTCATTTACCTCCCAGTCTGCTCATTAATAAAATTCTCAGGTCACAGGACACTGCCATTTACTACTTCTGGGGCAGGATTTTTAAAAGACCCCTTCATACTTAGTGCTTTTCTTGCCTCTCCTTTTTTCTTGATTTACATTTTGTATTATATATACGTAGACATGTTTTCTCTACTAGATAATAAACTCAAAAAATAAGGCTTGTTTTAGTCATCTGTCCTTTTTAAATTCCTCATAGCACAAAAGACATTGTTCTACATTATAATAATAAATACCTTTTTAAAAGAATTAAACAGAAGAGCCCTTCAGAGTTAAAAAAAAAAAATCTTTCCAGCTTCTTTGGTATTCAGAATACCTATTGGCAACCCCACCTTTATCTAAACTCTAATAAAGAAAAATGACCTCTGTTCATAATGCATGAAACATCAGCATCGCAAAAGAGCTCTGGAAATGCAAGGGGTCTTCTATTCTGTCCAGTTTACTTCCTTTTCTTTTCCTCCATTTTTGATGTTTTCTTGGTTATGCTATTACGGATTGCTTCCTTATTGTTTGAGAGGCTCTCTTTAGCATTCAGTAGAAAGAATTTGAGGAGCTCTTGTTTCTACTATCTCTAAAAGTGAGAAGCCATATTCCCTCCCATAGTTACGTATTATATCATCTTGTCCTTGGTCTTAGTTTACAGAATGTTATCAAGTCAGGTAGTTTTATTTAGATTAAGTTGGAGGTTTGAATAGTCTTGGTTCTCCTGACTAGAAATCTTGTAACATTTCAAGAAATCTTCCGGGGCAGAATTCTTTGGGTTTGAGTTTGTGGCAGGCCCAAGGTGGGGGCAGGAAGAGAAGAGATGAGCAGAGAATGGAATATGGCCTGCACTTCTGCCCTAGTTCACCTGACAAAGGATGCTCTTTTTCATGGTTTCTCAGGAAGAATCAAGATTACTGCACATTAAAATTTAAAATAATAATAATAAGCCCTGGCTGGTGGCTCAGTGGATAAGGTGCCTGCCTACGAACCCAAAGGTTGCTGGTTCAATTCCCAGCCAGTGCACATAACCAGGTTGCAAGCCAGGTCTCCCGCCAGGTCTGTAGCTGGAGGCAGATAAAAGGCAACCACACATTGATGTTTCTCTCCCTCTCTTCCTCCCTCCCTGCCCTTCTCTTTGAAAATAATGAATAAAATATTTAAAATAACAATAATAATAATAATGATGGAAGAGCTCCAACAAAAAGCCAATGCAGCATATTAAAGGGTCACTTTCTTCTCAAAAGGAAAAAGTAAATGCATATCTGATAGGGGACTCAAATGTTGGAAAATTTTAGTTTCAGGTAACAGCTAATAAGTTTAGAGATTAATATATGTAAAAGCTGTTGTTTCAGGAACTGAAGGTATGTAGGACCCACCTTGACTGCAGGATGAGGTGACCACCACCCAGCGCACAGATGAAAGAATGCTGCAGCTTTTATCTCATTAACTTTTTCCTTGAATTCCAAACTCCTTACTTACATCTTTCCATTTATAATGGAATTTAAGACAGCCTGTTAGGGTACAAACCTGCTGTCTTCTCAGATCACCTACCATCTGAATCAAATGCCTAGAAAGATGCAATTCCTGTCTCTGCTTATTGAGTCTGATAGATGACAGGCAGCACAAACACTGACTTTTCCAATTTCATACCCACTCCTTTCCTCTGTCTCTAACCTGTAAAGACAAAATTGCCTTGATAGAACAAAACCCAAAAATACCTGCTTTTACTTGATTCTCCTATTTCTAAGAAATAATCCATTCATGCTAAATCAGATAATATAGTAGTCCCAGGGCTTGGTATCCTGCACACAGTAGGCTCTCAAACAATGGCAGTTGCTCTGATGGTTATTGTGCTAATGCTGCTGGGTTCTTTGGTACTGTGACAACTAAGATGTAATAAAATCCCGGATGACATTCCAACAGAAGAGTGAATAGGTCCTGAAGCTGGAGGCAGAGAGCCTGGATGTATTTGCCCTAGACACAGTCACAATTTAGGTGTCTCGATTAAATAGCACAGTAAACTTGAAAGGGAGAACTAGGCTTTTAAAGGTATTTGAAAGAGGTGCATCCTGGGAAACCTCTTTCCCTAGGAGAGCAAGGAGGAGGAGAAAGACAACACTACCCTTCTAAGGAGAGATAGAAGACAGGAGGATGTTTGTTTCACCTAAGAGTTGACAGCACAAATTACTGTTTTCTTTGTTAAACAGCTTTCTGAAACATGTTAGTACCTTGCCTGATTGTTGTCTGAAAGGGTGGAGGGCACAGAATAAAACTGCAAATTGCTGGTTTGTACCCTATATTCGAGTTTTGACAAATCTGGAATTCATACTGATGTTATATTTAATTTCAAGCTTAATGTGAAATCTAGAAAACCTGAAATCTTGTTCACAACCATTGAATGATAAATGAATTTAAAAATAAATACAGAAGCTCAAGAGTTTAAAAAGAAAATTATTTCAGTTAATACACTCTCCCTTGAGGTTCTTTTCTAAGTCAACTGAAAAATGCTTAATCACATTCCCTTAATTAAAGGTCTTCACCCACGGAAAAGCACAAAGGGAAGTCTGTTTCACTTAGACAAGGGTGTCCAGTGGTTTAGCTGCTAGAAAATTGATATTTAATAACATAACTTTCTCATAGAGATTCCCATTTTTTTTCAAGTTGTGAAAAACTAAACCTTAGTAAGGGTGGAAACAGCCTTGAACATCTCTTCTATTTTTCTTTTTCTCTTTCTTTTTTCCAGTTTTCATCTCATTCACAGTGATTATTACATGTTTATTAACTTAGCTTGAACATATTAAAGATATTGGGTTGGCCAAAAAGGCCATTTAGGTATTTATTTTTATAAAATAACTTTAGTGGTTTGCACATTTTTAAGTATGTTGGCTATCTCCTGTGTGGTATAACAATTGTTCTCAATTAATGTCTCAATGTGATCACTCTCACCTTTAACTAGTCTACCCAACCATGGAGCAATATCCAGTGAGAAATCTCTGGCACCAAACTCCACAAACCACTTTTGGCATGTTTGATCAGTCATAGCACCTTCTCCATACACTACACAAATCATTTTGTGCATTTCAGTTGTTTTTACCTTTCTTGAAATAATAAAGCATAATATGCTGAAAATGTTGCATATTTTCTTCCATCTTCAATAGTAAAATGGATGCACAAAAATTGACAAATTTTGATAATTTTTTAAATGCATACTTATATGACAGCTGTCACAATACAGTCTAATAAAATTCTTTATGATGAAGTTAAAAACAACTAAGGGCTACTGGAGCCATCTAATGGAAAAAAACCAAATGAACTTTTTGGCCAACCCAATAATTATCAGAGTAGGACAAGTACCTGGAGATTCATTTCCTAAGAAATTCTGACCGATTTCACCAGCTACTCCTAAACCAACAGGAGAATTCATATGACAAGTACTTGACCAAACAGATGCTGCACTATTAGGTGATGCTAGGAGAGGCGCTGTGCCCATGGATGAAGGAACATTGGGCTGGGCATCAGGGCCCTCAGTTCTAGACCTGCTCTGCTGAGAACAATCTGCATAAGTCAGGATAAGCCATTCACCCTTACAGTCTCTATTTCCTTCTTTACACCTTAACTAGATGGCTCATAGCATGAGGCTAATTAATGATTCTTGCATATCTGTGCATGGCAAGCTGCCACAATGTCCAATGTCATGTAAAGCATAGGCTCAGCACCAAGACTGTCTTGGTTCCCAGTGACTCTTTGGTGAGTAAGCTCAGTGCCCCATTCCTTATCTATAAAATAAGGATAGTAATGGGCCTCATGTTTATAAGGCTGTTGTGAGGTCTAGATAAGATAATATACCTAAATCCCTTGCAAGAGAGTCTGGTGTAAATGGTAGCTGACATTTGATTTTTAAAAAATGTTTCCCATTCCAGATGGATTTTTCTGAATTCAGTGGTTTTGCCTAGTCACCACCTCCAATTGTCTGAAGCGTCCATATGTCCCTTGTGACTATTTCGTGACTTGTATTATCTCACAGAAGTGTTTAATGGATATTCTGAATAGCCTTTAGAGCTCTAATTTTCAAGCTGTGGGGGAAGAAGGTGAAACTTGTTAAGGAGAGATGCCTTAAACTTTTAATACTGCTAATATTCTTTGGTTCTAATCTCATGTGCAGTGGCTGCTGTTTAATGCCTCTGTGTGGCATTAAGTATCAGGATCTAAACATTAAGTATCAGGATCTGAAGAGTGGTATTAAAAATGCTCCTGATGGCTCTCATGCTTTTACAACTCATTAGACCTTGCCTAGGCCCCAACTCAAAGGCATTTATTTATGTACACATTCATTTCACTCACAAGCTTTTATTGTGCAGTCGTTATGTGTCTGGTCACTGTACATGGTAAATAATACATGGTTTCTCCTTTTATTTATTTATTTATTTATTTATTTATTTTTTAAGACTTTTATTATTTTTCATAGAGATGGGAGGGGAGAGAGGCAGAGAGGGAGAGAAACATCAATGTATGGTGGTTTCTCCTTTTGATGAGCTCAGAGTGTATGGGCAAGACAGATGAACAAATTTTTAATGACCAAAGTTGGAAGTGCAAGGACATGAACTAAATGTTATGGGAGCTCAGAGAATGGAGCAACTATGTGTCTGGAGAATCCATGAAGTGACAACAGAACTTGGCCTTGAATGCTGAGTGAGGACTTTGTGTGTGATTGTGTAAGTGTTTATTTGTCTGGCCATTTCAGGAAGGGGGAAAAGCAAAGGGACTTTGAAAGGAGCAGTGGTAGCCTGTTGACAGGCACAATCCATGTCTCCAGGGAATGACAAGTGTTTTTTTTTTTTTTTAAGTGGTGTGAGAGAGGTGGGAAACAAATTCCTCTAACATCCTATTTTCTTACAGAAATGAGAGAATTTAAAAAAAGATTTTATTATTATTTTTAGAGAGAGGGGAAGGGAGAGAGGCAGAGAGGAAGAGAGACATCAATGTATGGTTGCTTTTCACCTGCCTCTAGCTATGAACCTGACTGGAGACCTGGCTGGCAACCTGGTTACTTGCCCTGGCTGGGAATCGAACCAGTGACCTTTGGATTTGCAGGCTGGCACCTTATCCATTGTGCCACCAGCTACAGTGAATGAGAGGATTTAAATTAAATATCCTAAAGGGAAAAGGAATATCTTTATAATATATTTGAATGTTAAACCTTTAACTTAAAATTAGGTGCATTATGATTTTGAATTCTCCGAAAAAACCTGGTACAGCCACAAAGCTGCCAAATTCATCCTAAAATGTATGTAGTATGAGATGCCATACACAATTCCCAAAAAAGTTTCTTGAAGTGGGCTTGTAACATAAAGAGAATGGGTGTTAGAATATGGGAGATAAACTAACAATGCTTTCAGAAGCTGACAAAATCAGTACAATGCACTCATATACCTACTATTTAGATTCAACAATAGTTATCATTTTTCCATTTCACCATATTTGATTCACATACAGATATGTGTGTGTATGTGTATCACTTTAATGAAATTACCAACATTATAATATTTTATACCAAAGTATCACATGACCCCAAATTGAGGTCATTTTCCTGTATAACCAAATACCAGTGTAACAGAGTAAATAAGAACTCCCTAATTTCTAGTACTGAACCCATATTTATTTTCCCAGGTTGTCCCAAATTATCTTCAATACCTCTTTTTTTTTAAAAAAAAATAAGGCAAGTATATACTATATTTTCATGGGTAGCATAAGGCTTTTGGACTTCTTTGACATGGAAAAATCTTTACTTTAAACTATATTTTGTCCTTGCCAGATTTCTTTGAAGCTTGAAATACCAATAAGAACACATAAATACACAAGAGAAATGGGATTAATCTGCTAAGGAAAGCTAAAGAAAAGAAGAGCTAGGGTTTAGAAAGCCATGGCGTTCTTAAGAACCTCCTCATCCCTTCAGACCAAGGATCTCGGAAAAATTGGTCTGCTTTTTTTTCTAACAGAGAGCTCTGGAAAGATTGTATTGATGACAAAAATGCTAACAGTTGATATTCAACTTTTCTTCTTGACACTCCACAGTGAACTTGGTATTTTAATCAGATGTTAGGAAATAAAATAAACAAGTGAAGTAAGATTACTTTGCCTGGTTTTCAAAATAATTTTCTCACATCCCTCCACACCATCTCACATCACTCGGGATTCAATCAGTGTCGTTACCAGCCCTGCCAGACTCCATGGCCCAGGCCCAAGACATTCCTATTGAGGTACATGCCTGAAGACGCTCTTACTCCTGAGAAAATGAGAACTATCATTTCTAGCAGAACTGAAGCAATGGTTGGAGGGAAAATATTTAATTCTAGTACAGTGTGAGAAATGGATTTGAGAACAAATGATATATACTTACATTTTTTGAATAATCACCAATTTATAGAAAGGTTACAAATATAGAACCAAGAATTGTGTTCTGGAACAGTATGAGAATAATTTTCCAGGCTGACATTCCATAATTCCTAATAATTTACTCTCTTATGTAACCACAATGCAGCCATCAAATTTAGGAAATTAACACTGATACTTTAGGACTATCATCTAACACTCAGATCCCATTCAAGTTTCACCAAATTCCTTTATAGCCAAGAGATTCAGTTTAAAATCACATGTTGCCTTAAATTCTCAGGTCTCTTTCATCTTCTCCAATCTGGAATAATTCCTCTTTCTTTACTTAACTTTTATGATCTAAAAAATTTTCAGCACTTGAACCAGTTGTTTTGTAGAATGTTCTTCAGTTTGGTTTTGTCAGATATTTCCCCATGATCAAATTCAGATTGTGAATCTTTGGCAGGAATAACACAGAAGTGATGCATTGTTCCTCTCATTGCATCCTGTAGGGGTGTATTTTAATCTGTACCATTACTGATAACATTCACTCTGATCATTTGACTGAGTCTTATCTGCCAACCTGCTTTAATGTACAGCTACTCCTTTTTTTGGTAACTAATAGTATTTTGTGGGAAGGTATTTTGAAATGGTGTAAATGTCCCATTTCTAATAAAAACTTTAGTTAATTAATTAATTTTAATTCTTACCAAGGATATTTTTTATTATTGATTTTTTAAAAAGATTTTATTTCATTATTTTTAGAAAGAGGGGAAGGGAGAGAGGCAGAGAGGGAGAGAGACATCAATGTATGGCTGCGTTTCACCTGCCTCCAGCCACAGACCTGACTGGAGACCCAGTTTGCAAACTGGTTATGTGCCCTGGCTGGGGAATCGAACCTGCAACCTTTGGGTTCGCAGGCCGGTGCCTTAACCACTGTGCTACCAGCCAGGGCATATTATTGATTTTTTTTGACACACGCATACACACCCCAATGTGAGAGAAACATCGATCAGTTGCCTTCCGTATGTGCTCTGTCATGGGGTTGACTCTGAAACCTAGGTAAGTGCCCTGACCGGAAATTGAACCCACAACCTTTTGGTGTATGGGATGATGCTCCAACAAACTGAGCCTCCCAACTAGGGTTATTCACTTATTAATTCATTTCATTATGGGCTCACACTTCTATTTTATTCAGTGGTTTATAATCCTTCACCATTTATTTTGATGATCAGATTGTCCTTGATTTGTCCCATAACAGTCCCTTCAGGCTGACACCTGTATCCTTTTGACAAGGCCCCCACCATTCTTTGAGCACTCCCCTGCATTCTTTTTTTTGCCCCCCTGCTTTCTCATACAAAAAATATTTTAGATTTATCTTGTATGTTCCAAACTCCAGCCTTGAATCAGCCATTTCTCCATGGTGCCTTGGTTCCTTTCAGTACAGATGGTATTTGCTAGGTTTGCTTCCTGCCCTTGGGGTAGTGCTTCTCCCAGGAGCTTTTGCTGTATAGAATTAACCAATATATGTGTATTCGTTTCCAGTTGCTGCTGTAACAAATGACCACAAATGTAGTAGTTTAAAACAATACAAATTTGCCCTGGCTGGTGTGGCTCAGTAGATTAAGTGCCAGCCTATGAACCAAAGGGTTGCAGGTTTAATTCCTAGTCAGGGTACATGCCTGGGTTGGAACCAAAACACTCATTGGGAGCACATGAGAGACAACCAACCACACATTGAGGTTTCTCTCCCTCTCTTTCTCCCTCCCTTCCCTTCTCTCTAAAAAGATATAAATAAAGTCCTTTAAAAGTGAATAAAATAAAACAACACAAATTTATTATCTTACCATTCTGGAGGTCAGAGTCCTAAGATTCATTTCCTTGCTTTCTCCAATTTCTAGAAGATGCCTGCTTTTCTTAGTTTGTGAAACTTTCCACCATTTTCAGAGCCTGCAACCTAACTAACACCTTCAAATCCCCCTCTCTCTCTCTCTCCTTCTCTCTCTTTCTGTCTTCTCTCTGTTTCTCTGTCTCTGTCTCTCTGTCTCTCTCTCTCCCTCTCTCTGTGTCTCTCTGTCTGTCTGTCTGTCTGTCTGTCTGTCTCTCTCTCCTCTGCTCCTGTTGTCACAGCTCCCTTTCTGACTCTAACCCTCCTGCCTTCTAATATACTCCTAAGGGCCCACACAGATAATCCATAACAATCCTCCCATCTTAGTATATTTAATCACAGCTGCAATGTAGGGTAACATCAACAGGTTCACTGCATTTAGAATGTGAACATTTTGAAGATGGGGAGTCTATTACTCTACATTCCATAATATGCATGTATACTGTACATATTTATTTCTATGTCTACATAAATACATTGAAAAGCATGAGTTCACCAGGATGCCTCCAATTCCAGTCCAACAACTAGAGTATTCATTCCAGGTTTCTGTTTCAATATTTGCATACATTCACCCACAGTGAGAAATCTAGCTCCTATTCTTCTTCTTCTTCTTTTTTTAATTTTTATTTATTATTTTCAGAGAGGGGAAGGGAGAGAGGCAGAGAGGGAGAGAGAGACATCAATGTATGGTTGCCTTTCCCTTGCCTCCAGCTATGGACCAGGCTGGAGACCTGGCTTACAACCTGGTTTATGTGCTCTGGCTAGAAATCGAATAAGCAACCTTTGGGTCCTTATTCACTGTGCCATCAGCCAGGGCTCTATTATTCTTAATAAGTTACTTATTTATCATCTCTGTGTAAGCAGTCTCCTGTTCCACTTCCGTCATCTTACACATGGAAAAACGTCCCCCAACTCTGCCTGGGTCTCATACTTTACCCTCAGCTGCCCTTCCACAGGGGTACCCCCTTTCTCCGCTGGGACTCTGCTACTCAGGCCAGGCTGCTCCCTGCAGGAGCACCATCCTCACCCTGCCCAGGGTTGGTTACCTCACGTCGCCCTGAGCAGCACTAGTAACTACTTAACTCTTCTAATGCTGCTGGGGTTCCAACAGCCAGTTCTGACCATCAGGGCTTCCCCTTGTCAGTGTTCATCCCACCTAATGGTTTTAAGAACAAATTATTGAGAGATGGAAGAGAAGAGCCCAAATGACACATTTTTAGGAAGGAGAAAGGGTACTGAAGCCCTGATCTAAACAAGGGTAAAGGGTTGGGGGGGACATGAAAAATGTTGCAGAAGGGTGGTGGGGATGTATGCAAGGTAGAAGTAGTCAACAGGGGACTTGAAGAAATACTGGAATTTGGCCCCTGTTCTTAGACCTGTATGCATATTTGGGGCGTTGACTCATTTTCCTGGGCTGAGAAGGCTGCCACCAGCCTGGAACCTCATCAAATCACTTTTTAAAAACACAAACAAGCAAACAAATAAACAAAACACCCTTTGTTTCCTGGTGTTCTTTATACTAATTAATAATTAAGAACACTGACTTGACTAAAGGAACAAGAAGGCTGATTGTTGCTCCATCTCTTGAAGCAAAAGAAGCTTTTGATCAAGGTAAGTGGGAGTTTATGTTTGAGGTACTTTAAAACATGAAGACATTTGGAGATAGGTTTGTGAACTGAATTTGAACTTCATTCCAAACTTATTGAACAGAAATGTTTCAGATCCTTTTAATCTGGGAAAAGCCCATTGCAATTGCCCTTTTAATGCCTTATTTTTCTTTAAGATAAAGTTTCTTCTCAAATTTCGTATTATTGACCTGCCTACTGAGAAGAGCACTTCAAAAATAAGCTCTGAAGTTTAAAAATGTTTGAATTTCTTATTTTCTGAGACGATAGATAGCTTGGCTCGAAGGACTTCATCCTTCACCCTGGCATACAGACCAAGGACTTTGTCCGGGAATGGTGTGACAGGACTGGCTTCTCCACGACAGAGATCACACTCAGCTTCACAATGTGGGTCAGTTGTATAGAAATTGGAAGCTTGTGGGTTCTAACCTCAGTTCTTCCACTAGCTTCTGAGAGAATTGAGGCAAGTCATTTAATTTCCACATATTTGGTGTGCCTCATTCACCACTTGTAGCTAATGATACCCTTTATCCACTTATCTCAGAGGGATGTTGTAAGGGCTGATTAATGCACAGGGTGGCCAAACATTGCGTATGTGTGATGAGCTAAGCAAAATGAAGCCATGGGCCAGAGACCTCTTCAAATTAGAGGTGATCTTTCCCTTCAGGAATGAGCCATGCTTATGGTGCTGGTATTTTTTGGCTATTTCTCTGTTTGTCTTATTAATTCAACTCATGCTATTATTTCATATATACATGATAATAGGCTTGGTTCAATATGGATGAAGTCATCCACTTTAATAATTGTGTGTGTGTGTGTGTGTGTGTGTGTGTGCTTCCTATGTGTCTGCTACTCTCTGTATTAGAATTAAAAATCTAAGCACAAACCAAATCATAAGACAGTCAGAAAATGTGAATACTTATGAGCAAATTCATGTTTATGTTTCTATTCTTTACTTTGATGATTTATTTGTTTGAAAAGAGGCTTCCCTTTTATCATAAAACTTATCTGAAGGAAACTGAGCTTGTTTCCTGAGTACTTGTGAAAGATACAGCTTAGTTCTGAAAAAGCAGGACTGCACATTAGCCAATTTCTCACAAGTATATCCTCAACATAGGGAAGTTAAGTTAGGCTGTCCATGGGCTGAAAATGAAACAGAAAATGATTACTTCACACTTCTGAAAAATCTTCATTTATACACATCTGGAAGACATTTCTTTTCATAGCATAACCCCTGTCCCGTGCAGATGATCACTGAGTTCAATCACTTTATCATTGAACATGCAGCAGAAGGAAAGCTTTGGATCTTTACATCAACTAGAGCTGACAGCAAAGTTCAAAATGCCAAAAGGGAAATACACAAAATAATACAACACAGAGTGGGAAATATTAAAGGTCTGGCAGCTTTGTTTCCAGTTCATTGGTTTTGGCTCTGAGTAGGGCTTTGGTCGGCTGCTGTAGGAAAACCTTTGGACTATTTTCCATAGACAGAACAGGTCATGTGAAATTTCTAATATTACTTAAATCTTGCTTGGCTCCAGTGCACTAAACTGGCTGCCCACTGTCCCTTGTCTTGCAGTGTCATTACATAGAGACCTTGCCTTCAGAGCCTGTCTCAGGAGCACCCCTCTTAGGGGTGAGACCATTCCCAGTGAGGTCTTAGTACTGTGGCTGCTGCTGCTGGTCAGGCAGGAGTCAAAGCCAGGCAGATTTTTCTTTTCTAAAACTATATCATAACTATGTGTCGAATTCCAAGGCACCACTCAGCCCTTACATTAGAAACTAGATAACATTTCATAGGATTGCAACATTTAAAATTCCTGCCTATTTCTAACCTGTAGTCCAGTGGAGAGCCAGGTAGAACGTTACCAGTTCTCTTGGTAACTCCCACCATGGCTTGGTTTTGCTCCCCAAACTCTATTTCCCCCTCCTTAGGTAAGGAGGAAGGATGTTGCAATTTTTTTTTAAATGATTTTATTTTATTATTTTGAGAGAGAGGAGAAGGGAGAGAGACAGAGAGGGAGAGAGACATCAATGCATGGTTGCCTTTCACCTGCCTCCACCTATGTACGGACCTGGCTGGAGACCTGGCTTGCAACCTGGTGATGTGCCCTGGCTGGGAATCGAACCAGCGACCTTTGGGTTCTCAAGGATGTAGCAATTTAAAGGGTCTCTTCAGGATTTAAACAGAATCCTTGAAGCTTTAAGTTAATACAATAATTCTTTTATCTACATGTGTTGTAACCTTAGGCACTCCAAACTGTTAGTATTCACATCCCTTGGTCTCCTAAGCAAGAAGAAAGACTGTGGATGGTGTGACATTCACTCCGTGGTGTGCCAGAGGTTGCGGGTGACTGATTTCTACTTTTTGTTAGGAGCCCTGAGCTTTGGGAAAGTGGAATTTTAGCCAGGGGATAGATAGATTTACTTTTGAGATGGATTTTTGTTTCCTCATGCTCAAGTCCCATTGCAGTGGGAACCATTAGAAATGAAAGAATGATGACAAGGGAAGAAACGTCTTTATGCAGATTGGCTGATAGAAAAATTGGGCCAAGAAAGAACCAGGATGGTAGAGTGTTCTGACTGTGCCGCTGATTCATTTGTTCAGTGACCTGAAGCGATTCTCTTCACTATTTCACAACTCAGTTTCTCTTTGTAAAATCAGGATGCTAACCTTCCTCACTCAGGTAGCATGGCAAGAGAGTTGAGAGGGTGGGGTCTACAGACGGATTGCCTTGTTTGAATCCTAACTCCACCACTTCTAACTGGGTGGCTTTGGGCAAGTTATTTGACATGCCTCTGTACTTCAGTTTCCTCATTTATAAAGTGAGGATAATAATAGTACCTAAGTCTTAAAACTGCTGGAAGAAATACATGTTATGATGTAGGTAAAATGCCTGGCACATTGTATTCAATCAGCATTAGTGTTAGTGATGTTAACTTATCTGGAGGTATACTGGTATTATTATTATACCCTAACCAGGGATCCTGAGGTCCGAAGAAGTGGAGAAATAAGCATAAATAGAAGTATTCATTGAGTCTACTTAAAAACAAAACAAAAACAAACAAACCCCAGCTATTTGTAAAACAGCCAAGGTTTCAAGAACTCTTGCAAGTCTGGGTTCGCTGAAAATATTTCACAATTACGCTTATGTGATGTCAGTAAACTGTTTAAGTAACAAGCAGAGTGATACAAAGTGGAGGAGCAGGGTAGGAGGTGCCTGCCTCTATCACCACGTCAGGGTGATGCCAAGGCATTTATTTGTAGGATCTCCAGCAACATCCTTACAACAATTGTTTCAGGTGACATGAATTAGCCGCTTGGGTGTGGTGTACGCTATTGTCACTTCATGAGCTGGGTTAACCAAATTGCAAATAAACAAATGCTTAGAGATGATACATCCCAAAGTGCTCACTGACAGAGAAAGGCAAACCCAAAGCAACAGCCTGGGCCTCGGTTTGGCCTCGTCTTTCCTGAGCTGGCCCTGCTCCACCCTATTCAGGCGTATTTGCTGCTTTACTCAGCTCCCTTCACCTTTGCTTCCCATGCCCCAGGTCTAGAAGGCACCCAGTATTTTTCCCATGTTGGCCATCTTGGGAAGATTTCCTTTCTCATTCTCTTTTCTCTGTGTTACTTATTCTTTAAGCACAGGCTTTCTCTTTCTACACGCTCCTTTATTATGCTGCTCTTAGGGTTTCTCTCAGCAACTGGAAGACTTACAGAGCCAAAGTGAGGCTTACATGTTCCTGTAAGTAATTAATACATGTTTTCTTTATGTCCCTCATCGCACATTTATTGAACATGTAACAATGTGGCACATCTGTGCTAGCAGTCAAATGTTATAAGTGGGCATTGTTTTCATTTCACAGATTTAAAAACTTAAGATTTAAAAACTTAAGACTTTAAGATATTGTTTGCTCAAGGTCCCACAGCTAGAGTGACAAGGGTAGAATTTAAACCTGGGTCTGTCCTTTTCAGAGACTCACATGCTGAAAGCGAGCAAGTCATGGTGAGCAGATAGGAGGGCGAGAAAGGGCTTCTTACACGATCTGGAGACGAGCTTGACAGCAGAATCAGAACTGGTACCAGATTTGGAGGGTGGTTAGGTGGTGGCGGTGGCAGGTAGGCAGAGTGTTCAGGACTGAGGACACAAAGAGAAGGCAAATGGAATGTTCATGGAAGACCAGAGGGAAATGGGGTGTCCGAGGTATGCGAGGGCCACATCTCACTGACCTCCTGTCTTTGAGGAGGCTTGTCTAAGCTTGGCCTAAGTGCTGGCCAGAGGCCTGAACCCAGGGCAAGAGTTTCCCTAGACAGCAGACAGAGAGATCAAAAAGGTTGACTACAAAAAAAAAAAAAAAAAAAGGTTGACTACAAGCTTTGACCCTAGGATGTGAGAAGGCCAAAATGGGTAGGTTGCTTCTTCCATCTCTGAACTCAAGCACTGACAGTGAGGCCCAGCTGGGAGATAAAGCCGAGTTTCAGAAGTGAAGTGGACACAGAATGGAGGGGAGAGTCAAGAGTAAGTGCAGGGGCAGAGCTGGGGTCCAAGACACGTTTGATGAATGGAGCTGGAGCGCTGAGGCTTGTCTGAAATAGCTTCATGGGATAAGGGCAGGCCTGTGAGGCTTATCGGCACAGAATCTGGAAAAGAGAAGATGATTAAGAGCCTTAGATGATTATACAATCATGCTCTGCCTAACAACTTTCTGGACAATGACAGTTCACATGTATGAAGGTGGTACCATGAGATTATAATGGAGCTGAAAAATTGCTATCACCTAGTGACATTATAGCCATTTTGATGTCACAGTGCAACACGTTACTCATGGGTTTGTAGTGATGCTGGGGAAACAAACCTACTGCACTGCCAGTTGTATAAAAGTATAGCATATACAATTATGCACAGTCCATAATACTTGTTAATGATAATAAATGACTATGCATGGTTTATACATTTACTATACAGTATTAAAGGGTAGAGTCTTTAAAAAGATCTCTCATCCCTCTGACATGTCAGTAAGTTGTTAGGGGGTGGGGGTGGGGGTGGGGGTGGAGAGCAGGACTGCTGATGGAACAATCAGTCAAGAGCCTTTGTAGAGTTGATACATTGGGAGTTTCTATAGTTGATTCATTGTGAGCTGCAGAGACATGGGTAGAATATTCTATTCCAGAAAAGATCCCAGTAACTATACTAGAGTAAAATATGTCTAGAAGGAGCTCCGTTGAGATCTCTAGAAGTTTAATTTTGTATGTAGGAGGACTTTGGCCTGGATCCTGAGGGATGCTTTGGGGGTTTGTGATTCCCTTCCTTCCACAAATAGTCATCTGTTCAATCATTTACTAATTATCTGTTGAGCACATAACACTGTTGCTAGGTACTGCTCTGGGCATGAGAACAAGGGGGCCCAAAACATCAAGGTCCCTGTATGCATGAAGATTTATCATAGGGGAGGAGACAGGCTTAATTAACACACAAATTAAGGTGTAAATGTGGAAAGTGAGTGCTCTGAGAGAGGTGATAGGAGGGTCTGATTTAGACTGGGATAAATAAGGAGGCCTCTCTGAGGAAGTGATACTGAAGGATAAGCAGAACTTAGGGCAAATCACGAGGAAAGAATATTTCTGGCCAAGAGAATAGTGCGTGCAACATCTTTAAGGTAGATGTGTAGTTTCCAGAGATCCATTATTATTATGCTGTTGGAATCCGGTGAGCAACAAAGATGGGGCTGGAGAGTAAGCAGAAGCCTGGTTCTTACAGGGCTTCAGAGCCCATGTTTGGGATTTCAAATGTTACCTTCTGTTCAAAGGGAAGCCTAAATTCAGAGAGGGTTAAACAGGGGGAGGACACAGTGAATGGATGTTTTAGCCCTGACTGCTTTGTGGAGAATAGATTGGAGAGGTGAAAGTGGAAAGTGCAATTCAGAGGCTATTGCAGAGTCCAGGCAAGATATAACCACATTCAGAGAAATGGCAGTGATGGTGAAGAGATGACAGTAAGACATATGGTGTAGTTTTTCCTTACTCATGGGGAATGCACTGCAAGACCTCCAGTGGATGCCTGAAACTATGGATAGCACTGAACCCAATGTGCACTGATTTTTCCTATACATAGATGCCTATGACAAAGTTTAATTTATAAATTAGGCAGAGTGAGCCCTGGCTGGTGTGGCTCAGTAGATTGTCAACCTGCAAAAGGGTTCCCGGCTGGGGGCTCACCAGAGGCAACCACACATTGATGTTTCTCTCCCTCTTTTGCTCCCCTCTTCCCCCTTCTCCAAAAATGAAAAAATGAAATCTTTAAAAAAATAAATTAGGCACAGTGAGACATTAACCACAATAACTATAATAAAACAGAATAATTATCACAACACAGTAGTGTAATGAAAAGTTATGTGAATTTGGTCTCTCTGATAACTGATCTAATAAGTGAACCAGCTACTAAGTGACTAATGGGTGGGTAGCAAATAACAGGATAATTCATGTCTTTGGTGGGACTGGGTGGGAAAGAATCCGATTTCATCATGCCACTCGGAATGACACAAAATTCTAAATATATGAATAGGTTTTTTCTGGAGTTTTTCATTGAACATTTTTGGACTGCAGTTGTGAGTAACTGAAACCCTGGAACATAAAACCACGAATCAGGGTGTGGGGGTTACTGTAGAGGTAGAATCAGTCCACAGGACTGCATGGCATTCTCTAAACTCTGAAAATGAAACCTTTCAAAATTACATGGAATATGGAACATTTATATCTACAGAGTTGCTTTCATACCAAAGTTTCAATGAGGATGCTAAAAATGTTCATATTCTTTCCAAAAGCAACTAAGAAAGAAAGCACATTATGTGTCTTCTCTTGATCCCAGCAAACTGACACATTAGGTGATGAGCAGTCAAAACTAAAGGAGTTGTTGGCTTTACTAATGTCCTCTTACTGGCAGTCATTAATCTCTTGTCCGTTCCAGTTATGTTTATTTGTATAAGCCTGCAGGCTGGATGAATTTCACTGGATATGTCTCCTGATGAGAGGGTCACAAAAGAACAGTGGGGATATGATGTGGGCTGATATCAAGAAAATACACACAGCACAGAGCAAAGGCTGCGCCCTGCAGGGATCACCTGATACTCCATGAATTGACTTGTGTTTTAAGAAGAGCACCCTTTTTTAAAAAGTTCTTTTTTTTCCCCTGACAAATTAGCTAAATGGTATTTATTTTATATTTTAACTAATAATAATAATATGATCTACAAATATATAGATGGCTTTAGAGTTCTAAAGGTTTCTGAAAGGTAAGGATAAAAAAGAGAGATCTCTAAAGAATTTCAACTTATTATCAGACAAAAAGGGGTGGGTGGTATAGGCGGGTGGTGGGGACCTAGTATATTGTGAGGAGAGGTGGTTTAACTTTGGATGGTGGGCACACCATCCAAATATATATATATATATAGTTAATTAACAATATATATAATTTATATAACAATATAAATCATTAACAGTACAATATACAGAGCTTGTGTCACAGAAATATACACTTGAAACTAATATGATCATATAAACCAACGTCATCCCAATAAATTTAATTTAAAAATAGCCTAGACAGTAATAAATAAATACATAATTTAAAATACAAAAAAATTCAACTTGTTAAATATGGATAGAGAGGTCTCATGGTGAAATCTTCTGTTATGTATCGTATTGAGGCTATACTTATTTTTTATAAATTGAGGTAAAATTGATAAACAACATTGTATTATTTCAGGTGCGCAAATAATAGTTTGATATCTGTTTACATTGCAAAATGATCACCATACTAAGTCTAGTTAACATTCATCACTATACATAAAGAATTTTTTTTTTGAGCCCTGGCTGGTAGCACAGTGGATAAGCTGCCGGCCTGCAAACCCAAAGGTCGCCGGTTTGATTCCCCAGCCAGGGCACATAAGCAGGTTGCAAGCCAGGTCTCCAGCCAGGTCTGTAGCTGGAGGCAGGTGAAAGGCAACTGTACATTGATGTTTCTCTCCCTCTCTGCCTCTTTCCCTTCCCCTCTCTCTGGAAATAATAAATAAAATATTAAAAAAAAAAAAAAGAATTTTTTTTTGAGAATGTAGAAAAAGTAAAAAGCAATAAAAATGCCTTTTTCTTTCTTGTCACCTCTCCCCTTCCCATGTACAAACCAGGAAAATATTTCAAGAGGAAGAGTCAGAGGTCAACCCTACCTTCTTTTTCTCATCCTGATGCCTTCTCTTCTTTTGCTGCCTCAAAGAATCAGCATCTTCAAAAGAAAGACACTGTCAGAGGAGCAGTTATGTGGGAGTGTCTCTGGATAGGCGATGTGCAATAATATCACTTTACACCTTCCTAATTCAGAGTGTTGGGTTGGCAGCAGAAGGAATGAACATAAGAGGAACTCTAAAAAACTAAGAAAGCTAAATCTCTTTGCCTTGTCCCTTGGAGACTAGAAGCAAGAATCTAATTAGGAAACCAAAATGCACATATTGGAATGATGAACAGGGCCCTGGGAGTCTTTAATGTCCCTGTAGGCCAGACAGGTTTGAAGGTCTCTTTAAGAAGGATCCAAAAAGAAAAGGGATAAAAGAGAGAAAGGGGAGAATGGGAGGTGGAGCCAAGGAGAAGTAAACAACATTAACTCACAGCTTCAATCTATCATTTATCTATCTATCTAATTTCTCAGTCTTTGTGGGTCTGAATGGTTCTAACTACCTGACAAAGGGTGTAAACTAACCTTTCATTAGATACCTTTTTCTACACCTAGAAATTGAGGTACCTGCTGTAATTACCAGCAAATAATGGAGAGTTTAGTTGAACCTACTGTGGATGAGAAGGGGCCACATACTAAACCTGACAAGCTCAAGGTAGGCCTGCATGGTGGCCTTACACACTCAGAGACCAAAGTAATCACATAGGATGTTCTGAAATGAAAACTTTGTAACTAAAGGTAGTTCCTGGCTGGTAGTCATGTCCTAGGGCAGTACTTTTCCCTAACAGAAGTCAATCGTCACCTTAATTGAGCCTGTTTGTTATTTTTTTTTGCATCTAGGATAACATACTTGATAATATACTTTATGGAATATCAGAGTAACTTCTCCTTTTTTTTTTTTTTTTTTTTGACTCCTCAAAGTACAACCACTTCAGTAGCAGTGACCATAAATCCACATTATTATCATGTTAATTGTTGACTATTAGCTATCCTGTACCCACAAACCTAAAAGAAGTACTTGTCTTTTCAGTCTACTTTTTTTCTTTTATTGTTTCCAGAGAGATGGGAAAAAAGGAGGAAAATGTAGAAAAACATCATGTGAGAGAGAAACTTAATTTGTTGCTTCTTGCATGCACCCTGACTGGGGATTGAGCCTGCAACCCAGGCATGTGCCCTGACTGGGAATCAAACCCACAACCTTTTGGTTTACAGAATGGTGTTCAACCAACTGGGCCACACTGGCCAGTGCTTGTTTTACATTTTATCCAGTCCCAGAGATTGCCCCACTTTGCTTTCTTCCACCTCCCTTATCTTTCACCAATGAATTTCATGTAACCCCCTACTTCTCTTCCTTTGACTATAATGTATAAAATAAGGTGCATAACTGCTATGCTCCGAAGCGTTTTCTTAATCCATGGAGATTTTACTTCTGGCAATTACTTTTAGTTTTGTTATTGAGCAAAGGGGGACTCATTCATGTGGCGCCTTGGTGTAAAACCAAATCATTAGTGTTGAGAAAAACAGGTCTTTGATTACAATGTTCCAATCTGGGGGCCGGAACACTCCTGCTCAGAGCCCTGTATTCCCCTGACACCCAGCACTTCCCTTTGCTCCCCAAAAGGCTGTAAACCAACCCTCAACCCAGTAGCACCCCATTCCTTATCTGTCAGCTCTCTCCTTCAGGATCTGGGGTACGTTGTCATCAGCTTCCATATTATAGTCCAGAAAGGCATGTGCCATAATCTCAAAGACCCCTCCCATCTTCTTGGGGTAAAAGGTTTATCTAGTCATTTGCATAACCAAGACACTAGCTACCAGCCATAGATATGCAATGTACCTCTCTCAGGAAAAATGGCTTACTTCAGTGACCCACTCCCATCCCCAAACTGCCAAGAGTGGGGGATTTTGGCTTTCTTCCATTCTAACAAACTTGTACAGAACCCCAGCCTAAGCTACTCTGGAACAGCTTTGGGGTCTGCCTGCTTGCCACTAAGAAGGGTGACTCCTGGTACAAAAGTTTGGTAGAAAAGGGAAGGAGTTTATTTAAAAGTTTTACAGATTTAGAATAACAGCAGATTTCTGCCCTTATGTTCCACTCCCTTTAAAACATCCAAAAACACTTAGCACTGCCTCCCCCTGCCAAACCAGGCCAGTTTCAGAATACACCAGGCAGGGGTACCATCTTTCGGAAAAGCAGAAGTCCACAACTCCGCATTCCCAGTCCCAGTTCAGCCTTTCAGGCGTCTCCCACTAATCCGTACTTAGTTAGGCAGATCCCCGCATTTCATCAGCTGTGCGCTGTGCTCTCCAGACAGGTCTCCTCTTTCTTACTCTAGACTCTCCAAACCACTTCATCTTCCCCCTTACACACCAACCAGACCTCCTAGCTGACTCTAGTCTACTGCTTTTCAGACTCTGGCTTCCCTCTTTATCCTCATGACTCTCGCTAATTGTAAATACCAACCTGGAGCACTATACATGTTGTTAGGAAAAGTATTTTAAGACTATCATCATCAGCCCTATTCCCTGGAGGCATCATAGCTTCCCTCAGGAAAGGCTTGGCTATCACTTTGTCAAGGTTATAAAAAAGTATCTTAAGCCCATCAACCACCCTTTCGCCCTGGGTTAACAGTACAGCTATTATCTAGCTATCAGCCTCCCATAGATATGCAAAGTACCTAAAAAAAAAAGCTCTATTATCTCCTTTCCGCATCCCCAAACCAAGAGGTGTGGGGACTTTGGGAATCCCTCTTTTACTCTTTACAAACATAAAATTTATTGTTAGTGAACCCTCAAGGCCCTAGATATTTTTAAGAAAAAAATCCACACACACCCCTTTTTTTTATTAGTGTGGTGCAATTGAAGCAGTCTAGTCTTTCTAGTTAAAAAAACTCTTTGGGTTAATCAGTTCTGTGAACTTGGACAGATTCCTGCTAGTAAATTTCATTAGCCTGGATTCACTGATAAATCAGCTGTGGTGGCACTCAGTAAGTACTTTCCAACTAAAGTCATTTATATTTCTGAACCTTGGTTTGCTACTATTAAGGAGGAAAATGGAATACCTCAAAGGGTTGTCATGAAGATAATAAATGACATACTGTAAGACACCCAAGAAGAGAAGATAGTCTGTTTACAGAGAACCTTGGGTAACTTCAGTCGTATTTTTGCCATCAGGTGATGTTTGTTCTTGTCTCTTCTCTCTTCCAAGTTTTATATTTTGGCTTGCTTTTACCAAATTGTTCATGAGTGTTTTGTTATATCTTAGCACTTCTCAGATAGATTTTTAGCTCTATTGAAGAATGTAGGTAATTCTTCATTAAAAACGATCAACCAGAAAACAGAATCCTGCCACATATGCTGCCATTGGGCAACTTCTTAATAATGTACTAAAAGAATATTTACCTATAAATGTAGTGTGTTGTTCTTGGGGACTTTTAGCCCATCTAAACAAGGGCTTTTGAACAAACAAAATATTTTAGCCCTGTCCTTTTATCTCCATGACCTCCTCTTCGCACAGTTTCTATTTTCTGGCCACCCTTAGTTGCTCTCAGTTCTCAAATAAACCACATTCTTTTAAAACCTCTAGCCTCCACATGTCCATTTCCTCTGCCTAGACCTCCTATCACTTCACCCAGTCCTTTAGGTCTCATTTTAAACGTCACACTTCAAAGCTGCCATTTTCTAATTTTGCAGAGTAGCTCAGGTCCCTTATCATAAGATCCCATAATAGCTGTGCTTCCCCTTTCCTAATACTGATCACAGCTGTAATTACTTCCTTTTTCCCACTATACTATGATCCTCATGATGGCAGAATATTCTTTGCTCACCCTCACATTCTTAGTGTCTGTTGCAGAGTAAACACTTCAAAAATTTGGTTGGATTGAGAACGAACAAATTAAGACAAAGCCTTAAAAAAATTTCAACACTAGAACAGATCTCAAAAGTACCATGATCATATTTTCTCAAAGAAAAGGCAAAAAGTTATGTCTGATAAAGAATTTTGGTTTTGATTTTTAAATTACTTATATGGAAATCTAATAAAACTGAAAATTAAATAATCTTTAGTAGTATATTTAATAATTTGACTTCATAAAAAATATTAAGTTACTTAAAATTACAATGATCAAGAAACATCTTATACCTAAAGTAATCCAGAGTTCAATGAAATAAAAGCCTGTGTAGTGGGTTAATGCTTTTGAAATGCCAACCAAGGTATTTTTTATTCTGGTAATTCTTAGTTGTTCCATGTTATCTCACAGCTCTTGATTCTAGAACCAGACAACCTGGGCTCAAATTCAGTTTCCACCATTTAGTTCTTTTTTTTTTTTTTTTTCTTTATAAAAATTGTGTATTTATTTATTTATTTATTTTTAATTTTATTGTTGTTGTATTACATCCATCCCCTTTTTGCTCCCCTCTGTCCCCCTCCCCACCCACCCATTTCCCCCAAAGTCAATCCCACCTGTTGTCCATATCCATGGACCATTTAGTTCTTATTGATTTTAGGCCTGTCACTTAAATGCTCTATGCTACATTTTCTTTGCCTGTTAACTGGGATAATAGTTACCTGTAACTATACGACTATTATAGAACAGGTAACTATAATTCTATTTACCTGTAAATAGAATTATATTTGATAGGGGAACTCAAAATTTTAGTTTCAGTCATAATTGATAAACTTAAGTGATTAATTCATGTGGAAAGCTGTTCTTCTAGTAACTGAAATACATGACCTACATGACTCCAGGAGGTCAACAAGCAATTCAACCTTTGTGCTCCAGGAGGGACTGCAAAGGATGGAGATGGTATCTGAGCCATTGAGTTCCAGAGAGGGAATGTCCATGACAGAAATAAAGAACTGTTGATAAGAAAAATAAATAAATAAAAGAATTGTTAAAAAAAACAAGAATTGTTGATTAACAGATAAAGAGCTACTAGGAAAATGGATGTAGAGTGCAATTCTTATCTGATTAAACTTTTTTCCTTATCTACCCTTTCTTCTCCTTATAAAAAGGTCAGCTTGAAATAAGATGTGAAGATGGTTTTTGAGGGTACATAACCAGCCGTCTTTTCATGCCACTGGCATCTGAATAAAGCACTGATAAAGATTCAATTCTTGTCTCTACTTACTGGTTCTGGTACTGACAGGCAGCACTAACACTAACTTTTCCAGTTTCATTTTCAAGATTAAATGAGATAGTGTATGTGAAATGATTGGAATGGTACTTGGCACATGGTACACAATAAATATTATATTATTATCATAATTATTATCCAGAGAGAGAAAGCAGGCATAGCTGAAAATAGCCACTGCTTAGTTTGCATTTTAAAATGCTTTTAAATGTCTGTAATGGAGTGACATCAGCAAAAATGGCAGAGAAAACACCTTCAGAAATTCCATGAAAGCAGCCAAAAAACTGGCAAAAGAATCAACTTTTTTTTTTTTTAAAGAAATGCTGGAAATTACTCAAAGGCTGTAGCAATCCAGGGAACATCCCCCCCCCCCCCCCAAGAAAACAGCTGAATCTCAATAACAAAGAACTATCTGGCATTTTAATTTGCTCTAATCCCAAAACCCACTCCAACTCTTTGGTAGCCTGGAAACCAGTGGCTCACAATAAGGTAAAAACCAGCAGTGTGGTAGCCACTGGAGTGGAAAGAATGGGATTGCAGTTCCTTCAAAGCTTCATTTCCAAAGAATTGTCATTATTTGACCAATATGATGGTTCTCTAGAAGAGAGCCATTTTAAGAAGGTCTTTATTTAATTTTATTTAATTTGCAGCTTGCTCACCACCACTGCAAAAGGTCATTACTCTTGAAACAGAGTATTTGTTTAAAATATTTAGAGGCAATTGTTTAACTTTGTGGCTGCCTGAGGTGGTAGATAATGGTTGGAGCAAACAATAGGCTCACCAAAAAGCCTAAAAAGGAGGAACTGAGGAGTGAGATGTCTACAGAGGCATTAACAGGCTTTGACATATTCTTCTTGGGAAGTTGAAATGCTACATGCATGTGTAAGGCTCTGTGCATGCCAAGACTTGAGTATATTTTCAGGGAAAACCCAAAAGTCTTAAGGTCTCACCTCTGACTGAACTTGAGGCTCTAACCGAAGTGAAGGGTAAGGCAAAATTATCAACTGTCTGGTTAAACATCCAGACACAATCCAACATACAAACACAGATACTTTCAGCAAAGACTAGGACATTTACTAGTTCCAGATATTTAAGATTCCTTATATCTAATCACTAGCTGATTACTATGCTAACTGAGCAGAAACTTCAGCAGTTATGTATCAAAATTGTTTCAAGTCAGTTTAGAAAATTTACTAAATAAACACAACAAATAGCAGCAACAACAACCCTGAGCAGTGGGCAAAATTTGATTTTCAGAGTTGCCACATTATTTTATATGCCTAGTTTTCAACAAAAATTATAATTCTTCAAATAAAAGAAAAGGATGACCCACATATGGGAGAATAAGCAATAAAAGTTGTCCCTGAAGAAGCTCAAACATTGAACTTACTAGATAAAGACTTTAAACCAGCTATTTTAAATATAGTCAGAGAACTATTGGGAAACATGTCTAAAAACCTAAACAAAATAGGATAATAATGCTTCATCAAGTAGAGAATATCAGTAAAGAAATAAACATTATAAAAAATAAATAGAAGTTCTGGATTTTAAAAGTATAATAACTGAAATGAAAATTTAATAATGGGACACAGAAACAGACTTGAGTAGATATATGGAAAAATTATAAAACTTGAAGAGAAATCAATTGAGGTTATCTGGTATGAGGAACAGAAATAAAAAAGTAAAGAAGGGAAAATGAGCAAAGCCTCAGTGCCCTGTAGGACAACATGCATACCTGTTTATAATGAGAATCCCAGAAGAGGAGATAGAGAAAGCAGAAAGAATACTTGATGAAATCTCTGAAAATTCTCCAAATTTTATGAAAACTCTTTAACAGAGATGATAGCCTGAGAAATAAAAAGTTTTGGATTTACAAGAATCAGAGTTTGGAGAAGAAGGAAGCAACCCCCCAATTTTATTTAAGTCATACCATTCACACATGGAATAAGGAAGCATGCATAATGATGTCAGATGTTTTCAGTCAGAAAGAAAGGAGATAAGACCCCTTTCAGGGCAAGCTGGAGGGGCCACAGAAATTTTGAAGAAGAAAATCAGAGTTGAAATGATAGTATGGGGCTTTGTACTTTATACCCTCTCTCAAGATAAAAATTTTGAATGTGGACAGAAATCTCTGAGAAGTTTAGGGATACCTCAGTCCATCTGGAAGGTCTGGGAAGTGTGCCCCTAGCCAAGCTGTGGGTCATAACAGAGAAGAAAAGGAAGCATAGTATGTTTAGGTGGAAAGGGTGTGAAAAAATTGCTTATCTTCTCCCTCTATCTTTCAGTCCATAGGGCTGGAACAAATCTGAAAATTATTTTTCATGTCTTAGTGGGATCCTGAATAAGGTTCATAACTAAAGGTGGGTGTATCTATCAGAGGATCACCATGGTATGGAATAAAGGACCTAAAAGTAGAGGTCATGGTGGGACAGATCAATCAGTAAGCCTGGAAAAGTGGAAAAGGGCAACTGAGACAGATAGTTAAATAGTTGGCAACCATCTAGTAAATCTAGATGCTACACAATTTGCAGCCATCCAGTAAACTGCAAAATCCTATTTTCTGTTACCAAGGACACCTAAGAGTAAATGGTTTGTACTTCTCCTCCTCAACCAGAGGGTAAATAGCTTAAATCACCCTACTCAAGGAAATGGATGGCAGAGATCCAATCAGTGCCATTTGACAATTACACCAAAAGACAGATGAGGTTAAGTGAATATTCTTTGATGTCATCACCTAAGATCTCCCCTAAACTCCAGCCTTTAAAACCTCTCAAAATTAAGGTTCCCACATGCATTCTCCCTCTCAGGAGTAGGCTCACACCTTTCCCTTTCCCCTTATTTTCCCCCACAGATGTGCATCTCCTAAACTCTAAGCGACCCAAGGAAGCTTGCAACCAGAGAGCAGTGGGCAACAGCTCATCCTGGGCAACCCCCTGACGTTGTCTTCAAGGCACCCTTTTCTTTCACTTCTTAGTGAGCTAAAGCAGTCCTGCCATGGCTTATTTCTTTCCTGTAACATTCTTAGAGAGCCAAGGCAGCCCCACCTAGGCTCTCCTGTTGATTCCAATATCCTAAACCCTTCCTGTTTCACTGTCCCCAGCTTTAATAAATGTTCTCCAAAATTAATTTGGACTTGTGTTATGAAATCTTTCCAACACAAAGTCAAGAACCTATATGCTACTGGCCAACCCTAGGCAGACCACTCAGGGTCAGGTCCCCTTTCCAGTAACAATGACAGAATAGTCCAACAAGGGCTGGGATGAGAGATGTAGTTAAGTGAGTGTCAGAGGATCTGCAGTACAATGAGAGCTGCTGTGGAAGAAACCACCATGCCCCCAAATATTTTTTTTGAGCATCAAAGTGGCAAAAAGATTTATTATTGCAGCTGACTTTGGCCATAATCTCAAGGCTATTGCCTAAGACTTGGTGAGATAAACCATACCTCAGGAAGGCCAATGAGGACAGAAATGACACATAAATTAATGACCTTCCCTAGATGCTAGGATAACATGTAATCCCCCATGCAACTTCAATTATTCTGGGGAAAAAAGAGGAAGAAAAGGGGAAAGGAAGAGAACCTTAAGAGACTACATTTGAAGATGAAAGTGACTTAAGTCTTTAGAGTTGGCACAACTAAGTGCTCTGTTAGCTGACGGGATGGGATCTTGAGACCTAAATTTAATTTTAGCTGTAGACAAGAAAAATATATCCTTGCACAGCTGGACCCTTGTACTGTGAAAATGTATCCCCACTGAACCTATTTAGATTACTCTTCATTTGATTCCAAATTATATGTGTTTTGCGTTACACATGCATTTAATTGTATAAATTAAATACTCTGAAAAAGAAAAAGAGAAACATTTTTTCATCAGTATGGGAGAGTAGCCTCTTGTTCAACTTAATGAGCATATGCCCCTGAGTGAATGTGAGCTGAGACTTGAATAAGCCATTCCCTAGCTCTGCTCAATACCTAAGGGCTTCTCAGAGAGTGAAAATCTCACGAAACTGAGCATGATTCTATTGCCAAAGATAGTTAACTTTTGCAATCCCAAATGCATGTCAGTTATTTCATCTGGTGCTCAGCTCAAGCAACAACAATCTTTTCCAGCAATGGAACAAAAACTATCTGTGGGATTTACTGAGTAAATGTAATGGTCTCTAACATGGAGGCTTCCTAAGGGGTTGTCTAGGGGATTTGCTGATGTGCATTTCTGTTTGCCTATCTACCCAAGGTAAGGTAAGACTTCATAGTAAATTTAAGTTTTTGGCTGCATATCCAGAGGACAGCTCTAGACACATTGCCTTTAAAGAGCTTACAGTGGCTTTATATTGTAGGTTAATTTCCCTTTAATAACTTCCCAGATCAAGTTAAATTAATGTTTACCTTTCTCAAAATGTTGAGATGATCACCCTAAATTAAGTCCAAATGTGGTAGTTTAATACCATCTTATAACAGACTACTAATGTGTGAAGGAAAAGATTGCCTTATGGATTTAGTTTCATATATACTGGGGTCTCTCAAGGATGAACAGACATTTGGAGCCAACTGGAATTCAGCACTGAGTTAAAGCATTCAGCTAGCTAAGCACAGTTGCCAAGGCTTTGGGCAATGATCCTGAAATGGGGCCATTGCAATGAGGCCCTGTTTCTAAGTTTCAACAGACTCTAGGGTATATTTGGGCATTTTTCCCTCTTCTACTGGTCAAAAAATCAAAAGGAGAATTTAGCATAGACTTTTTTTTTTTTTTTTTTTGCTATTTAGATAGTGTTAGTTAAAATGGAAATTTTATTTTTAAAAAAGATAAATACAGCCCTGGCTAGTGTGATTCTGTGGACTGAGTGTTGGTCTGTGAGCTGAAAGGTCACAGGTTCAATTCCCAGTCAGAGAACATGACTGGGTTGCAGGCGAGGTCCCTCGTTGGGATTTGCAAAGAATTGAAATTTCTCTTGTACATCGCTGTTTCTCTTCCTCTTTCTCCCTCTCTTCTGTTTTCTCTAAAAGTAAATAAAATCTTTAGAAATAAACAAAAGTAAATACATATACATAGTTTTAAAAATAAAATATTACTGGGCTCCATCTCTCTACATGTCCTAATTCTTTTTCCTAAGCGGTAAAAACTTTCAAATTTCCTAGTGTGGAAGACATGGATTCAGCTTTCTTAACCTCCACTCTACCCCAATACACGCATGGGACCTTTAGAGAACCGGTTATGGACAGATCACCAGGAAGGAGCTATGGCCAAAGGTTAAGGAACAAAGCTGTTGCCAAAATTCTATGGATTGAGAGCAGGAGTGAGGGGGAAGGTGGAATCAATATCTCAACCTTTCCAGCCCTTTGATCTCTTGTTATAAGACATCAATAGCAGGGGTGACCTCTCACTGGCTAAGAGGTCAGGCATTTTACTGGAGGGGAGGTCAGGTACCTGAAGCCAAGATGGACAGAGAGCAGAAATAAGCTAACATATACCATTTTTTGTTTTCCCTTCAGTAATAATTGTCACCCTTTTGTTGTTGTTGTTTGTTTGCTTAGTTTTTTATTGCACTATAGAAACAAAAACTCATATTTTGTCCTGATTCCAATACAAATAAGCACTTTTCACTCTGAGACAATCCAAAAATAATAGGGTCCATCTGGTTTTGGTTCCCCAAGTAATAAAAACTTTACTATTTATTTTAGACCTGAAATACCTAACAAAAATAATGTTAACTATGATTTTTTACTATGCAGATATCTAAATATAAGTCATGATTTGTGAATGAGATAGTCATTTGAAAAAATTATTTTTTCCATCATGAACATAGTAATGTAAACTTGGTAGTTTGGAGATTTTTTTTTCTTTAAAAACTTGAGTTTTTACCAGCCCAGAGTCAGGTGATCAACCCTTATGGTGTGTTCTAGGGACAAAGATGAAAAAGAAACCTAGAAAGGTTTATAGTTTAACTAGAGAAAGGTTTAAACCAGTATTTCTCAAGACTTAATGAACACCTAAATCCCTGGTATGTTGTTAAAATTTAGGTTCTTATTCTGTAGTCTTGGAGTTTAGATCCTGCATTTCTTCTTTTCTTTTTTTTTCTTTTTTTTTTAAATTATTTTCTTTCTTTTTTAAATTAAATAAATTTTACTTCTTTTGCTATTACAGTTGTCCCAATTTTCCCCTCTTTGCCCAGCTCCACCCAGTACCCCATTTCCTCCAGCAATGGCCCCCTTAGTTCATGTCCATGAGTCATGCATATAAGTTCTTTGGCTTCTATATTTCTTTTGTTCTTCTTAACATCCCCTTGTCTATTCTGTAATCACCAAGTGTACTTTTTTTCCCCTTTCACTTCCAGACAATTCACCATTTAATTACTGCCTTCAGTCAGCTTCTCAAATCATATTAATACAAAGTTTTCTTTTCATTATTCCAAAATGCCTACATTAATTCATTTGTTTAAAGAATTACTCTTTTAAGTAATATGAATTGCAATATTCCCAAATGCTTGCAAAAATACATTTACACCCATACATATTTTTATACATATTTAAGGTACATACTGGATTTTGAAGAGTTAATACAAAAATTTTAAATATGCCAATAGCTTACATAATTATTATATGTTAAATGATAGTATTTTAGATATATTGTAGCAAAATTAAGCAGATTTTTTCTCCTTTAATATTTATTTTACTCTGGAATGCTATTTTTGTGATATATATCACAGAAATGGTATTGCAGAACTCACTTTTGTGAAAGTCGTCCTAGAGACAATGCCAAACCCCTAGTAAAAAATGAATTTATTTCTAAGTCAGATCCTCCCTCCTCCAATAATACAACTTAACTTCATTTTAAGCTACTGGAACTACAACTTAATCTTTTTGGAGTTTTCCATCTTAAATAGTAGATTTACTTATTTATTTATTTAGGCTATGCACAGGTCTTACTTCTTTCAATACCCTCCGTTTTTCCTCTATATGTGTTTTACAAGTTGAAGCCTTCAGAAATAATGGCACTTGCAGTGCTCAGCTGGTTCCCAGAGTAGAAATCATTATGTCTACTAAATTGAGGTAAAAAAAAAACAAACAAAAAACAAAAAAACACCTAGGATTTAAATAATTTTGTAGAATAGTATTCTAGCTATTTTTTGAACTTG
Source organism: Noctilio leporinus (assembly GCA_004026585.1). Classification (NCBI taxonomy): domain Eukaryota; kingdom Metazoa; phylum Chordata; class Mammalia; order Chiroptera; family Noctilionidae; genus Noctilio; species Noctilio leporinus. The sequence goes on along the minus strand of PVIW01003127.1, from coordinate 79,915 downwards.
TGGTTGACTTCCTTTGTAGTCCTAAACTAACCCCTGAACAATTTAAAGGTCTGTTGAGTTAGAGATTAGGTATGTTCACATTTCAATAATAAAGTTTACTATAGTGTTCATTCCTTTTCCCAAGCATCCCCAGTTTGGGGGCCTTCATAACTGGAAATGTATATTTCTACAATTTAGTTGGAAGAAATCTCATCTAATTTACATGCTAATATGAGAATATATATTGTCTATGTACATGAATCGTATAGTTTTGTAGCTTGCAACTTCCATCCAAATTGGTCTTCATTCTCAGCATCTTTTCTAACCTGAAGATTGACTGATTTCACAACACATTCATGACCAGTTGGTTGCTATTTAAAACATAAATTGCTAACAAAATCTATATATTATACACCCACAAATAAGCATATATTTGTGACAGTAAATAAGAAAAATACCATGGCCCTGACTGGTGGCACAGTGGATAAGACGCCAGCCTGTAAACCCCAAAGTTGTTGGTTCGATTCCCCAGCCAGGGCACATAATGAGGTTGCAAGCCAGGTCTCCAGCCAGGTCCATAGCTGGAGGCAAGGGAAAGGCAACCATACATTGATGTCTCTCTCCCTCTTTGCCTCTCTCCTTTCCCCTCTCTCTAAAAATAATAAAATCTAAAAAAAAAAAAACAAAACAAAACAAAAGAAAGATAGCATGTCTTCTGTGTAATATACATCCACATTTTCTTAGGTTTTTCTTCTTCCTTAACTGCATTCAATTTTTTTGAGTTATTGCAAGGAACATGATTTTCCCATATTGTGCAATGATTCCAATCTAGGAAAACTTAACCTGAAGTAATGCAGATACAAGTAATATACAAAAATTGTACCTTATTAGTAAAATCTATTTATAATAAGATCACTTTAAAGCATTTGTAAGTTAAAGTTGGTTCTTATCCATTCAGCTATGTCTTTTGATTAGTGCATTTAATCCATTTACTTTTGTACCTGTGTTCTTATCTATCTCTCTGTTTCTTCATCTTCTTAAAGCAGACCCTTTAGCATCTCTTTGCAATGCTGGTTTGGTGGAGATGTATTCTTTTAGACTTCTTTTGTCTGGAAAACTCCTTATTTCATCTTCCATTTTGAATGACAGCCTTGCTGGGTAGAGTATTCTTGGTTTCAGGCCTTTGTTTTTCATTGCTTGAAATATTTTTTGCTGTTCCCTTCTGGCTTGTTGTGTTTCTGTTGAGAAATCAGCTGATAACCTTATGGGAGCCCCCTTGTATGTTATTAGCTGTTTCTCTTGCTGCTTTTTGGATTCTCTCCTTGTCTTTGAAATTTGCCTTTTTCATTATGATGTGTCTTAGAGTGGGCCTGTTTGGGTTTCATCTTCCTTGGGGCCTTTTGTGCTTCCTGAGTTTGCATGACTTTTTCTCTCCTCAAGTTAGGGAAGTTTTCTGTCATTACTTTTTCAAAGAGGTTTTCTATCCCTTGCTCCTCCTTTTCGCCTCTTGGTATCCCTATGATACAAATGTTGTTATGTTTCATGTTGTTTTGCAGCTCTCTTAAAACCTCTTCATTCTTTTTCAGTCTTTTTTCATTTTGCTGCACTGCCTGGGAATTTTTTTCTATGTCTTGGAGATCCTTCTGTGTGTATTTAATTTTTTAATCTTATATTTTTTCTAAACAAACAAAAACAAACACTTGTGGTTTTAATTTTGTGGCCAGTCTTTATGCGTCTGACTTCCCTGTAGTCTTGCAGGTAACACTTTTCTTTCCTTTTCTAAATGCTTCTGTTTCCAAGTCTTCTTTTTATATTGTTTATCAGTAACTCATCTAGAAACTTGCAGATAGAAATGAAAGTTTTCCCTCAATGTTTAGCACATTAGGTATTCAATCAATTTCTACCCCTAGAAACTGTCTGGTTCAACCTCTCAGGAAGTAAACAACAGTCTTTTGCCTGACTAGGGAAAGAGTGATTTTTGGCTGCACAGGGAGAAGGGAATTAATGGGAGAGAGGGGATCAGGCATTCTAAATACTCTTTATACAGACTTATGCAATGATTGCATTCTCTGTACTCTTTGCTTGCCTCCAGCATTTCCCAGTGTCTTCAGTTTATAAGACACCAGAGATATCTTATAAAGGCTACCAGAGATGTTTATTATTGACTTCCTTTTTGTGCTCTTGAAAGTTTAGAAATTCAGTTGTTTGCCATTTTGCTATACCAGTTATTACTTATCCATCTGTATTCTACCTTTCAGCATTTGTGTTGATCTTTTTTGTCTGTATTTATTTTCTCACTTTCTGGGGTCTTTTCCATCTTTTTGGTTTCATTTGGTGAAAATGTTGGCAGGGAGAGGAATAAAATACACATGTTTAATTAACTATATTTAAGTAGAGATCACAACTTCTTTGGGGCACAAAAATGCCAAGTTCCAGGATTCAGTGTTCTTCCACACACAAAAGAATTTCTAATCTGAATCATCTTGTCTTGAATTTATCAAATATAAGAGTTTTGAGCACTTTTTTGTGTGCATACTTTACATCCTTTTGGTCCCATCTCTTAATGTGGCCACAGCTGTGGTAACTAGTTCCCTGCAGGTTTAGACTAGCTGCCTGTAGTTGTATTCTGATAGTGCCTTATCTCAGCATCTGGTTCCTGTCCTGGAGCTTCCTGATGCTGAGGGGGAACACACACAGAATCTCTGAACACTCATGCATGGGAAAATAGGAAGTCCAGTGGAGCTGATATTCATGGGGTCATCTTTGACCAATGGGAGATGGGAGTCGATGAATAAATACTTCCTTCTTTTGTACTTGGCAAATAGTTTTGAGATGACTTTCAACGGGAGGTTTCTCTCCTCCTGTACTGCAATCCTGCTCATTGGGATCACTTCCCAAACAACTCTTTATATATGGACTTTGTTTGGGTTCAACTATCAGGGGAAACTGGGATGAGAGCCTTGGTATCTGAAATGACACTAGATAGCAGGCTCTTATGGGATTTTAGAGCTGGGTCATGCACCAGTCAGAATATAATAAGAACCCCATTGCTAATTCTAGTCACCCCAAAAAATAGTATAGTACTTTACCCAGTTTCCAAATTTAAGTCAATTCACAGATTTGGGTCTCTTTGTTTGAAGCCAGGTCCTTCTGAGAAAGGATCTTATAATGCAGCACAAGCGTATGGGTAAACATTTTCTATTCTCTTTCCCTGGAGGAACCTATAGACATTTGTCATAGTAAGTCATTACTGGTAAAAAAATGAAATATTGAGATTCAAAGAATTTGTGATAGGGTATCCAAGTTAACACTGATATTGGGAAACCCCAAAAAACTGCCCTGGACCTCCTGATATAGTGGGTGCTATTGGAGGCCATGGAATTCATGTTAAATGAAATTCTTACCAAGTCTATCTCCTAATGGGTCTAATGGGTCTGTGAAACCATCTTCTTCTTATCTCCCAGTCCCCAAGGGTCTAATAGATGTAACTAAATCTGAAAGAATCCTCACATTGGTCTCCTAATCAGTGCAATTAAGGCCATTAGAGTAGGAAAGGCCAAATTGAAGCTCCTTCTTACTGTTCTGCTCCTTCACCAGGTTAATAAAGCAGAAGCATACAGCATGCCAGTAGAAATTTTAGATACTGCTTCCATCATGAAAGATTTAAAAGATATAGGTGTTATAATTACCACCACTTCCCCTTTCATTTTGCCTGTATACTTCCTGCAAACTCTGATAGATCATGGAAGATTTCGGACTCTCAGAGACTTAACTAGATATTAATTTCAATCCTACTTTCCTGGATCAGGTCAACACAGTCTCTTAAACTTGGTAAGCAGCTACTGATCAGACAAAAGCATACTTCTCAATCCCCATTAAAAGGGAGGATCAAAAGTAGTTCACCTTCACATGGGTAAAACAGCAGTACATATTTATGCTCCTACCCCATGACTATCATCAGATTATCACACGGCATCTTGCTAAATGATAAACAGGAAGTAGCAAGAACTATATATGCCCTAGTAAAATCATGTTTCTTCAAAAAATGGAGATAAATCTTCTGAAGATTTAGAGATCCACTACATTAGTGGAGTTTTTAGGGATCCAGTGGTCTGGAGGATGCCAGGACATCCTTTCTAAGATAAAAATGAAAGGCTGCACTTTACACCTTGTACCATTAAGAATGAGGCACAGTGCTTGTCCCCCTAGCAACTCTGCACTCAAAGGACAGGGCATGAGAATATTTACAGGCTCTCTTGATTTCAGACAAGAATGGGCAAGTTCAGGGTGGTATGGCCGCTCTTGATTTCAAAGCAGGCTTTGAACTGGCAGTTGGTTCACCTGAATGTATTTTCTTTTTATCAAGGCTTCCAATTCTGTTAGTAGCATGAAGGCCAATCCACAATTTTTATGCTGATAATTTCTTCCATAATTGCCTATTTTTCTAGTACCACGGTAATTGCATAACCCATTGCTTCACGCTTTACCTAATACCAAATTCAGTGAAGGTCTTAGTACTTGTGATACCAGTCATGCCAGAAATTTTCACCCCACTTACTACCAATAATTTGAACCCCTCTGCTTTCAGATTAGTGAGTAATTGAACACCAAACTTTCATCCTGAGGGTCTGCTTTATAGGCTCATGCTTGTTCCCAGCTGTCTGTGTGAAAGGCAGAATCCTAAAATGATCCTCAGTGACCCTTGTCTTTGTATAATCTATATCCCTTTGCAGGTGGGTGAAATCTGTGGATATGTTATATTACATGGCCAAAGCGATTATTTTTTTAAAAATGTGATGAGAACTCCCTCCTTTTTTTTTTAATCTTTACCCAAGGACATTTTTTTTTTTTTTTTTTACAGTGTAGAAAATACAAAAATGTAAGTTATTTGCCTTATTTACCAAATGGTAAGCTATATAAATTTTGCCTTGGAGTTTAATGTGGTTTCATTTTTCACCAGTTACTTTTTTTGATCAGCATTTTCTGTTTTATCTGTATTTAATTGATCACATGTTTTATACATTTGTAAATTTGAGAACATGGGCAAAACAGCAGTATACATTTACGCTCCTACCCCATGACTATTGTCAGATTATCACATGGCATTTTATATTTGTAATATAAAACATTATGGTCTTCATATATTTGAGTAATACCGATCACAGTTTAGAAAGTGTCTATGAACATCTTTTGTGTAAGTATTGCTATGTGGGACCCTTCCAAAAGGTTCATGGCCATTAAAACAAGATTCAAAAACTTCATCAACAGCCTCTTCAGCTACTTCTTTGCTGATATTCCTAACAGCCAGTATAGAAAAAATGGCTCTGTCTCTCACACAGACCTGATGGCATTGTTTTAACCCCAAATGTAATCTGAATATTTCATTTATAAGTAAGCAGTCTCCACTATGATTAGCAGCTCGAACCTCTGAGCAGGCCAAATGTCTGACATTGGTGGACCAGTCGACGTGAGCACAGCAATGATCAAATGTATGAATGGGTTTGTGGGTGACCACTCTGTTCCTATGAGACTGATCGTGGATATTATTCTGGCACAAAACAATCTGAGACACTGAAGCATCAAAACCTCCACTGACATTTCCATTGCAATCTTCACAAGAAAAGTGTCTTTCTCTTTTAACAGCACAACATGAGTTGTGCTTCATGATATCAAGCAGAAGTTTGACATATGGATTTGTCTACAGAGTATTCAGGAGCATAAGCTGGCAGTTCTGGCTGTTAGTGAAGAAACTGGAGAGGAACCCCTTCTGGGGCGTCCCCTGAGCCAGCCACTTGAGGAAGGATTGGCACTCAACTTGTAGCTGCTGCAGCTGTTATCCCACGGCCTGGCCAGCCCTTGCCAGTCTGGAGCTCCTGCTGTGCCATCCACAGACCTCTCTGCAGCTTCCTCCTGCCTCCAGGGGTGAGAGGAAGGAAGAAAGGCAACCATCTCTCACCAAATCTGCCAAGCCCAGGGTCTCCCTCCACTTGACTGACCTGATGCTGGGCCCCAAGGATATTTTTTTTTTTTACATTCTTGGAGAGAGAGAGAGAGAGAGAGAGAGAGAGAGAGAGAGAGAGAGAGACTATTAATTGGCTGTCTCCTCCTGTACGTGTTCTGACCAGGAATCAAACCTGAAACCTAGGTACATGCTCTGACCAGGGAACGAACCTGCAGCCCTTTGGTTTATGGGATGATTGTTGCAACCAACTGAGCCACACCAGCCAGGGCTGCAGATATACTTCAGTTCCAAAATCAGTCAACCTTAAAATAGGGAGATAATCCAGGTAGGCCTGACCCAATCACGCAAGCCATTCAAATCTGGATCTGGAAGTAAGAAATAAAGAAGTCCATGAGATTGCAAGCACAGGAATGATTTGATGTGCTGTTGCTGGCTTTGAAGATGAAGGAAGCCACACAGAAAGAAAGAAAGGTTGCCTCTAGTTGCTGAGAACACCCAGATTTTAACAAGCAAAGAAATGGGAACCTCAGTCCTACAACTAGGAGGAATTAAATTCTACCATAACCAGGTAAGCCTGGAGGAAAGCTCTAAGCCCCTGAGACTTCAACTTGGTCTACACCTTGATTTCAGTTTTGTGAGAACCTAAGCAATAAACCAAGCCTCACCATGGTGGACTTCTGAACTACAGAATTGTGATCTGGTAAATAGGTGTTGTTTTAAGCTATTAAGTTTGTGGTAATTTTGAAACTGGAAAAGCGGGGGTTTGTGCTGCCTGTCATCTACCCGACCCAGTAGACCCAGTAATAAAAGCTGGGTCTGGTAGAGACAGGGATTGAATCTTTATGGGCACTTTATTGAGATGGTTGGTGATCTGAAAAGACAGCAGGTTTGTGCCCTGACACATTGTCTTCAATTCCGTTATAAACAAGCCCCTTTTATAAAGAAAAGAAAGATATAGATAAGATGTTGGGAATTCAGGGAAAAAGTTAATGAGATAAAAGCTGCAGCATTCTTTCCTCTGTGCCCTGGGTGGAAGTCTTTGTGTCCTGGGGTGGTCATCCCACCCTGGAGTATAATGGTCCAGATACCATCTTGATTGCTGTAGTCCTCCTGAGGCAGAAGGTGGAACTGCTTATGGTTACTTGAAGTCAAGGTGGGCCATTCTTTCAGGTTCTGAAACAATAGCTTTTTACAAACAGTGATTACTAAGCTTATTAGCTGTTACCTGGAACTAAAATTTTCCAACAATTGAGCCCTCCATCAATTTGTTACACAGCAACAGGAAAAAAAAAAAAAAATGCTGTCTGAACTTTCCTTGCTTAGACAGAAGAGCCTGAAGCCATGGCTTCTGTGCTCCTACTTTATTAGAGAGCTTAACTCCAAATAGGGGACAGGAATAAGGGAAAAGTAGAGGGAGGTAGGGAAGGAGGAAAATGCAATGCAGGAGTATTTCTTAAGGGGAATTTTTGGAAACTATTTATTGAAAGACATACTATAACAGATTGTCTCTCAGGACAGTATTCCCAGAGGGGAAAGGAGGAAGAATTATTTGTTAACTTCTATTTCCCTTGGGCCAAAGGTTTTCTCTACTGCATGTTCATTCTCCTGAACTTCCTGAGTGTGCATGCATAGGCACTGAATATGTTCTGTGGGGTCTCACACTGCAGTATGAACAGAAAAGCCACAGGACATGAGATGAGAGATACGCATGAAGTGAGTTGCTATTGATCTGTCCAAGTGGAGTTGGTTGAACTTGCACAGAGTTAGTTGAGCTGGAACAAGAGACCAAAGAGAAAGGTAAGGCTGAGAGGATCTGAAGTGGCACATAAGAGGTCACTGGTATAGTAGAAATGCTGCCTTGATGTCCTATTTTATGTTAGGAAAGCTAAAGAAGTAGTTAAATTTTTATTATGTTTTGATTTATTACTTTCTTTAACAGAGATCATTAACTGCAGTTTCACACTCTATCATACTATTTGCTGTAAACAGGATGTCTAATCCTGCTGGAGCATCTCCATAAAAATTGCTCTAGGTCTCTCAGGGGTATTTTGATGTCCCAGAGGAAGCTAAACATTGTCAACTATTTTCTGCACTAACATGACAGTTTTCTCTCAGGATTTTAATTTTTTTCCAAGCATGGTTTCTTATTTACTACAGAGCTTCATTTAGAGAGTGAAGAGATTGATACAACCTTTTGATCCATACAGCGTTCTCCAAGAATAAACATATATTTTTAGTATCAACCCTTCTGAAATTCAAATTATGTTGACTTTTGCCTCCACTTACTTTGAAGACTCCAGTTTTCTCCCTAGTTTCTGGGCCCAGTGAATAGGTAAGCTTTCTTTGGGTGGTTTTTAGTATTATTACAGGGAAAATGTATCCTAGAAATCTCTCGGAAGATTGCCCCTCATGTTTTTTTTTGGCTAGGACAGTGTTGTCTTTTCATTCCTAGCTGTAAGAGAGTCTGGGAAAGACAGGCTCTGGCATTTTCACAGGCAATTATGTGAGGGAGGTTCTGATACTGATGAAGGGGAAAGAAATGGCTGTTGGAAAGGCAACCCAGAAATTACATTTCTTATTTTCTTAATGTCCATCAATCCTGTCTCTGTAAGACTCTAGAAAACTTGACTAAAACTGCAGATAGTGAATCTTCTCAGCCATACATTTACAGACAATTTTAGGAAAGGTAATTTCCACTAATAGCTCATGTAATCCATTATGTGTTGATTCTTACTATGTTCACTGTCAGAGGGTGAGTTTGCTTTTAAGTTCAAGATTCCCTTGAACTTAAACATTAATTGAAATAGAGGTCACAATTTTCAAATAGTTTTAAGTTTGAATCTCTCTTGTACTTTGAGTTTGAATATGTACATTTACTTTATATATTTGTGACTTGTTTGATCCTTAAAGCATGTGAACTTGCAACTGCTTGGGAAGAATACATTGCAAAAGGCATTTATTCATCTTCATTGGGTAAATCACATGTAATAAAATACAGGTTAATTTTCTAGAATAGAATATTTATTTCTTAAAGTACCAAACATTTTTAATCTTAATTCTTTTGAATGGAAATCTTTCTAACATACATCCTAGAGTCTAATGAACATAATATAAACATATATCTGGAATGTAGGGCAGGGGCATAACTACCATTTGTCTCCCGTCTATTATGGAAACTTTCAGGAATACTAGTATAAGGCGGAGTCACTGTGGCCTGGCACTTCTTCCTGCTGTGCCTACATCTATGAACTTTCCCAGTTAGATTCTATATCTGCATTGGCTTCAGAAAAGGATCACTGAAATTAAAAAAACAAAGCAAAACAACAACATTGTCTAAAATAGACGTAAGAGGTATTTGTCTTATGAATTCTTTTAAGTTTCCCATTGGTTTCTACCTAACACAGCTGCCAAGGGGCATATGCCTGCATTTGATGTCACTGCCATCAGGAGAGGATCTCTTTTGGAAGGTCCAAGGAGGAAAGAAACCTTTGAGAACTTCAGTCAACATCCTATAGTTCTAATACTCTTCTCTCATTTGATGGAGGCCTGGAGAAATTTCATCAAATGGTCAGTTAGTGAAAGAGCCCAGGCAAGAACTCAGAACTTGGATGTTTTATTCCATGCATGTCCAGATGAACCTCTTTGGGTAGCTTGTCCAGTGAAAGCCCCATTGGAGAAAGCAGGGAGTTTGTCTTATTCACAACCATATTCACAGCACTCTGAAGATACATAGTAGGTGATCAATGATGGTGGAATGAATGAATATTATATTTCTTCTGTTTCTGGTCTTTTTGGTAAATTCTTACTCTCATTACTGTTCAAACCCAGAGAACGTATTAGGGAGAAGCAAAAAGGGAGAACTCTTATGTGGAAGGATGTATTAGAGGAAGAGGGGAGTTGAAATATTTTGTAGAACAACCCCAGTAAGAAAACTCTTTCTTGTTGGGAATTGGGTACAATGAGAACATTCTCCCTAGTCTTATGTGTCTGTGTGGAAGAACTTCAGGTAGAATTATCTTCTGGCCTCTTCTTACCTCTGAGACAAAAAAGTAAGCAGCTCTGTACAATTTCTTCCTTTCTTTTTGAAAAACCCTCCTGCCTATTCTGCTCTCTGCCTTACTTTAAGGACCTGCCCTTGAAGAGGAGGCCTGTGTTGGTCCAGCTGTGTGTGCCTGTCAAATCAGAGGTAAAGCTGTATAAACCTCCAGTGGTCACACAGCAAAGTCATGCCCTGCTATCCATGGTTTTAGTAGTAATCAAACTGATGTTCTAATCTTCCTCTGTCTGAGCTCTGTGTCCATTCTCAGTTAAACTGTCATAGTTTGACCCTCAAAATCTCAGTAGTATGGCTGCTGGTATTATCTTGTTGTGAAGCTGAAATTTCTTGCTTTAAAACCGAATTAGAGTAATTATTACCATTTATATGAATGTCAGGTATCATGCTAAACAATTTACATGTATCATGTTGCTGAATACTCCCAGCAATCCTAAGAGATAGATAGGTACCATTGTCATTCTATTTCATAGGGGAAGAAGCAGTTTTAGAGAGTTAAAAATTTTCCCATGTTCAACGTGGCTAATAAGCAGTGGAATGAGCTTTTGAATTCACTTTTATCCTGTTCTTAGTCTTGCTCTTAGCTACCAGGTTATGTCTTCCATAGCTACTCAAGTAAAATAGTGTAAGGAGAAGAACAAGAAAGTTTTTGAAGAATTAAAGGAAACCCCATGAAAGGTCAGTATGAGCTAATCTAGGGTATTCCCAAGAAAGAAAGGTTGACTTCTAGAAAACTCTGGCTCGATTTGGTCTATTTGTATGAATACATTATCTGCAATTATTTTAAGGAAGATTATTCCATGAAAAAAACTGGTCTTGCCTTCACATTCAGAGAGCAGTTTAGATTCCAGAAAGATTTCTTTCCTCCCCATGTTACTCAATGCCCTTCCCCCCCCCTCCCCCGTCCCCTCCTTTGTCTAGTATTGCCTTTCAAACAAGCAACACCTGCTAATTCATGCTGGCTCTCAGTGTTTTGTTTTGTTTTGTTTTTTTTGAAAACTTTAAAAGCCTTAGTGTGCCTAAGGTTCTCCATTTGACAATATAAAGGGATTGTTAATACTGACTTCTCTTTGTGTTGGGTTAAGATTAATTATATAAAGCTTGCAGCACATTTTGAAGGAATGTAAATAAATGCTAAGATTTTGTGTCTGTACAGACTTAAGTGTTTTTGTACCATATCTACATTTTGTTTATTTATTTATTTTTGGCTATATCTATTCAGATTTTTTTTTTTAATTTTACTTTTCAATTACAGTTTACATTCAATATTATTTTTATTAGTTTCAGGAGTACAGCTTAGTGATTAGATAATTATATACATACTTTACAAAGTGGTCTCCCCAGCATCATACATAAATATTAAAATATTCTTCACTATATTCCCTATACTGTGTTGTCCTTTGCATCTATGTACTATATACATATTTAAATTTAAGGATTTTTCTTTTCCTTCTTTCTTTTTTTTATTTTTCTTTCCTTTCTTTCCTTCTTTCTTCCTTCCTTTCTTTTCTTTTTCCTTTTCTTTCTTTCTTTTTTTTTTTTTTGAGAATTGCTTCTTCAAATGGGATCTTCCAAAGTAATCACAACTCAAATGTTCCTTTCCCACGTTTATAAGACTTGAAGCATTTGTAATCATCTTTGCTGACTCAGTCTCCTTCGGGGAGGAATCAGTGTCATCATTTCAAAATATCCTAGCAAAATCCAGCCCATTCACATGTAGTAACTTGCAAGGTAGGGCTGTTTCCAGGTAGCTGGGAGGGTAACACAGGCATAGGCAGGAGAGGTGTTAGGGTATTGGGAAATGCTAACCGGAGGCTGCCAAAGACCTACAAGGTGGGAATGCCTCACATCAAGCATTTCACATACCTTGAGCAAATCCAGCAGGCACTAGGAAAGCACAAAAAAGGAGGAAACCCATCTAGGTATACTGATGAAGGATGAATACAAACAAGGCTGGGAGGATTGGATTTTAAAGATTCGTCCTGCCTGGACTCTTGTCTTTCTACACAGCACAGCTTTATTCACTAACGCATTTCAATAGCTAAGCCAGGCCCGCAGGATTACTCAGGAGAGCACAAATCAATGGGAGGGGAGGCTGAGGTGGAGAAGTCACACCTCACTGCTGGGTTTGATGGGCTACCTGCAGGCTTCTGTACGACTTGTTTAACAAGCCTCTGATTAGTGTAGAGCTTCCAATCGAAAGCAAATGAATCACTCTGGGAGCTGCTGCGAAGGTCATCTATGTGACAGTGGGAAACCTGAGAAATGCAATATAATTGTCCTCTAGAAAATAACAGCAAGTGTTACCATTCCTCATCTCAAACCTGACTGCTGTACTGTTTTGTATTTCAGCTGAGGTCACCAAACTATTACCTTATCCTTTGTTAACCTTCATCCTAACCATCAAGGTTGCTTGGGTTCTACTGAAGTAAAGGTTTATCCAAGGCCTGGAGGCAAAGACACAAAATTCCTGTTGAGAGCACAAACTATTGAAATGTGACTGAGGAGTCAGTCACACAGCACTTTTCTACTGAGAACTTTCCACAGCAACTCCCCTCCTCACCACCCTCCCTACACCTGGCAGTTTAATGCTTTGGGTCAGAATTTATTTAGATTTGTTTTCACTAAGTAACAGCATTTAATTGGTAACTTATTCCAGCTTTTTGAGCATTTGCTAATATGTGATGGGAGACTTCGAGTTTAACAGACTTATTTTTAGTGAATACCAAATAGAAACTAATCTGTCATTATTACCTTATTTATTCTTCTCTAGGAGAGACATCAATTTGTCATGTAGAATACATCCTCTCTTTAGCAAGAAAAGAAATAGATGAGCAAAGTAGTGGTTTTTTTTTTTTTTTTTTTTTTTTACATTCTCAGTAAACAAGGATACGATCCTTTCCTCTCCTCCTCCTAACTTTTTATTATCACAACTTGCCCAAACTAAATTTGAATGACTTGCCCTTCAAGATTCCTTTTTATCATTAGAATGTGAATGGGAATTAAAAAAATAAAGAGAGAAACAACTCTGGCATAGTTTAGAATAAAAATGAAGAGGAGCCCTGACTGGTAACACAGTGGGTAAAGGCACCAGCCTGTGAACCCAAAGGTCACAGGTTCGATTCCCCGACCAGGCCACGTAACAAGGTTGCAAACCAGGTCTCCAGTCAGGTCTGTGGCTGGAGGCAGGTGAAAGGCAACCATACATTGATGTCTTTCTCCCTCTCTGCCTCTCTCCCTTCCCCTCTTTCTAGAAATAATGAAATAAAATCTTAAAAAAAAAAAAAATGAACAGGACCTGAGAGCAGAGGGGTTGGGTTGATCCCTCTAGGCATGTGTTGTCAACAGAAATATATTGTGAGCCATATACACAGTCTTAAATTATGTACTAGCCAGCCTCATTTAAAAAGTGAAAGAGAAATAGGTAAAATTGATATGAAGAATATATTTTCTTTAACTTAATATATCCAAAATATTACATTTCCATATGTAATCAGTATAAGATTTAGTGAGCTATTTTGCATTGTTTTGTACTAAATTTTTAAAACTTAATGTGTGTTTTTCATGTACAGCATAAATTGAATTAACCACATTTCAAGTCTCAACATTCACAGTTGTTGGAGACCACCATCCTGGACACTCTAACTCTAGGCTCTCATCAGTTCTCCATGGTGGTACCTCACTGGCCCTGTTTCAGAACTCAGAGCCCAGAATTTATGGAAATCCAGGCTTTGCTTGTGTATTTTTAAAAGCATGCTGTTGCTTTCCTTTTTCACTTTAATCTTCATTTCCTCTTGGCTCAGCCCACTTGTAATAATATCCTAAAAATTGTTTTTGGATAAAAGGAGTTAGAGGAAACTGCATTGTGTCAAGGGAAAGGATCAAAGCCAGGCTTTCTAAATGGATGGCTATTTGTTTAGGCCTGATGCTTCTTTCTCATGGGGGAGATAATCCAGCTGGTTTATAATAGAAAACAATGTTTATACTGTAACAAAATCTATACTTTAATTCCTAGTCAGAATGCAGGAATTCATATCAGCTAGTTAATAAGCAATATATGCTTTCACACTTTATTTTTTAAACGCATAAAGGAGCACCTTATAGGCAGCAACCACAGTGTAGAAGGTAGGCTCATCCCCATGGGGTTACAGAGTGGCCAGCAGCATGGAATGGGAGAATTGGCCCACAGGGTCTCTGCTGCCCCCAGTTGTCTAGAATTCAGGCAAGTTAGGAATTCTGACTCTGGTTTCATTCCCTTCTCCTCACTTTAAAGTTTAGGCAGGGAGTCTTTCTGTTTCACCCATCTTCTCACCAGGTACAAGATGCATAGTTCCTAAGCCTAAACCACACTCTGGAACACACCTTGCTCTTCACCTAGAGTGTAGTTACCATGGTAGACAGACGTACTATAGTTGAAGGGCCCTTCACTCACAGTTAGAAGATCTAGGTTCTATCAACTCTGTATTACGTGACTTTGTAAAAGAAACATACCTCTATAAGCTACTGTGTTTTCCTTTGTAAAGTGGCAGTGATGTTTATCTCACAAAGCTGTTGAAAGGATTAAATGAGGTAAGTGTATAAAACCACTTAGAAATCTGTAAAACTTGGTACACGCTTCAGTTATTAATAGTGTTCTAGTGAGGTTCCAAAATATACTTCCTGCTGAATTTCCTGGTCATTCCAATTCTTTTTCTAGTTCCTGGGGCTCTTAGCCGCACCCTATTTGGAGTCTCAGTTCTGCCAGTTTTGTCTCCCTCTTTTCAGACTGGTCCCACAATTTGTATGAAGTGGGCAATAGGCCACATGATCACATGCCTGGCCACACTGAGCACTAGGGCAGCCACCGAACTCAAAATTTCTCTCCTTGGAATTGGAAATGGGAATCCAGGGAGTTTATTAATTGCTTGAACTTGAATAGTTTAGAATATCGGTTCTCAAGTGGGATTCATGGACCCCTGGGGGTCCCTGAGACTGTTTCATGGAGTCTACAACATCAACACTATTTTTACAATAATGCTAAGAGGTTATTTGCCTTTTTTGCTGTGCTTTATTTATTTATTTTTTTAAAGATTTTATTTTATTATTTTTAGAAAGAGGGGAAGAGAGAGAGGCAGAGAGGGAGAAAGACATCAATGTATGGTTGCTTTTCACCTGCCTCCAGCCACAGACCTGACTGGCGACCTGGCTTGCAATCTAGTTATGTTGCCTGGCTGGGAATCCAACCTGTGACCTTTGGGTTCACAGGCCGGTGCCTTATCCATTGTGCTACCAGCCAGGGCTTGCTGTGCTTTATTTTTGCAGATGATATAAAAACAAAAAGTTAGCATATTAGTGTGAATTTCGACAGTGGCACTAAACTACAGTCATCATGTTTTTTACCACGATGCACTCAGAAGAGAAAAGAAAAAGAATAGCAAAAGGCTGTTTCACTTGCGTGTTTTTGATGAAATGGTAAAAAATGATTAATTTCATGAAATTTTGACCTTTGAGTACATATATTTTTAACATTCTGTGTGATGAAATGTTTAACTTCTTCTGAAGACCAAAGTAGGCAGTTTTTTTGAGGAAAATTACTTATGTGATGGCTTGAATTGGTAATTCAACCAGTGGCTTTTTGAAATAAGCACCATTCTTGCTTAAAGGAACAAACTATGGTTTTTCAGACTAGGCAGACATATTCTGAGTGTTTTCCTGTCACTTCAAGAAAATAGCCATAGCATTTTTGGTGCCATTAATACAATTTGAGTTTCCAAATGAAAACTAGAATTTTTGGAAAAATTATAACTGCCACAATGAGCCTCACAGGTTTTCAATATTTAAATATTTTTCTGATGGGATTAGTGGTGATTCTAATAAATGTGATTTAAAAACTATATTTAGGACCTGGCTGGTGGCACAGTGGATAAGGCGCCAGCCTGCAAACCCAAAGGTTGCTGGTTCGATTTCCCAGCCAGGGCACATGACCAGGTTGCAAGCCAGGTCTCCAGACAGATCTGTAGCTGGAGGCAGGTGAAAGACAACCACACACTGATGTCTTTCTCCCTCTCTGCCTCTCTCCCTTTCCTTCTCTCTGAAAATACTAAATAAAATCCTAAAACAAATAAATGAAAACTATATTTATATGAAGTGTGTCAACATTTGGAAGATATGCATACTCTGAACCTATATTTTCCAAGTACATGAGTAAGAGATCTATCTAAAGTGAATAGACTAATTGATTTTAATGTAACAGTAAGAAAGTTCATTGACATAATTTTAGATTTCACATTGCATGGGAACTATGAGAAACTACCACTTGCTGAGTTTTGGTGTAGTTATCAAGGATTATCCATAAACATCTGAAGAGTTTATTAAAGTATTCTACTCATCTTTAGCTACATGTCTCCGTGAGACTGGATTTTCTTCATATACTTCAACCAAAACAACATATTGTAAATTGAATGCAAAAGCAGAAGGAATTCAGCTATTTTCCATTAAGCAAGTGGTGAAAAAGATGTGCAAAAACGTCAAATGGTATTATTATTATCATTAAAATTTCTTTTTTGAAAAACAACAACAACAAAAAATCACAGGCACCTATGTTCACCTATGTTTGGCCCATGTATGTGCAGATGAATAGAGGAAGCTACTGTATTGAGAATAAGAGAGAGAAGTGCAGAGAGAAGTGCAGAGAGAAGCAGAGATGAGGGGACCATGAGAACATTATGGTGATGATGGGTGGTAAAGGGAGAAGGAAAGAGAGAGAGAGAGAGAGAGAGAGACAGAGAGAGAGAGAGACAGAGACAGAGACAGAGACAGAGACAGAGACAGAGATACTCAGTCCTGACGACTTCTGTACCAGGTTTTAATCTTAAAGTTTACTCAGGAGACCACAATTTAGAGTTCCAAATTTCCATATATTCTACCATAAACCTTCTTTCTATTTAAGCTGACTTGAAAAGGGTCTCTTACGTGGTTGTCATAAATCTCAGTCCATAGACTCAGGTGTGCAAGAGATATGACCTTTTAAAATTTTATCTAGATCACCTTAATTTCATCTTTTGGAATACATCCTGCTGGGTTGGTGAGTCATTCTTGGGGTTTTTCTACCCATTTTCAGGTTGTATCAAAGCACCGGGGAGCTTAATCTGGGAAAGTTGCTCCCTGGAAACCTTTAAAGATAGGCCAGGATCATCTCCAAGTGCCAATCAGCCTGGAGTGGCTTTTCCCAGCCACAAGGAGGGGCAGGCTAGGGGCTCCTTCTCAGTCCCTGTGAAGCCTGTCCTGATCATGTAGAGAAAATCAAAGGCATATTCAGATGGAATCTCTCCATATGGGTATCTTGAAATATTTATAGAGGGGAACAGAAGTTTTGGGATTCTAATCTTATAGTAGCCAGAGTAGGGAGGGAGTGTCCAATTGCTCAGGGACAATGTGATATGTTTTCACCCCTCTTCTCACTCTCTGCCACATATTTCATTTGCAAGGATGAATGTCTTTGTCTGTGAACATGTGTTTCCCTCTACCCTCCCTTCACTGTGCTCCTGGCAGTCATAATGGGAGAATCCTTGTGAGCTTTGATGGCCTGGGAAGAATTTTGGGAGCATCATTATTCTGGTCCATACCATACACTTCCTTATAATGAGATCAGTTCTTCCACATCCACCCCTTTCTTCCTTTATTTTCCCATGGCCACCACCCCTGGTGGCTTTCATCCTTGCATGTCTAGATCCAACTAACCTCCCTACCACAGTGAGCCATCCTGCACACAAATTAGAAGAGTCCTCCAGAGTTACAATGTTCATCATGTCATACCATTCATACCAGTGCACAGCATATTTAGCTTCTTTTGAAAATCAACTTTTTGTGTGTGAATGGCTTGTTTTCCCTTGAAAGTGAAGATTATTGTTATTTTTATTTCATGTCTACCACAACATAGTCTGCTGCTGCTGCTGCTGCTGCTGCTGCTGCTGCTTTAATGGGAACCAGAAAGGGGTCTTTGGATGGTTATAGTTAATTCACTCAATAGCTTATATTTAGCACCTGTTGTTTGCCTTACTCTGCTGAGTGCTGGGGTCTCCAAGATGAATTGGCTACCTCCCTTGTGTGCCCACAATCAAGCTGCATGGCAAGTGCAAGAACGGTTCAATAATTGAGCTCCCGTTTACTCTGTGCAGATGTTCTCAACCCCCTCAGGCCAGTTTCCTCCCTGCCCCCAAGCCCCTCAGCATTGCACTTAGCATGCAATCTGCTCTGTTTAAAAAATATATATAATATTTTATTATGGAAAATGTCAAACATACATACAAGTAGAGAGAAGAGAGTAAAGGTTCCTCCCTGCTTTAATAATTATCAACATTTTGCTATTCTAGCTTCATCTATCCCCTCAATATTTTTCCTGGGAGATAAATTTAAGGCAAATTCCAGACATTATTTCATCGACTAATACTTCAGAATATATCTCTAACAGATTAGGACTTTTTGAAAAATGTAACTGCAAAACGATGATCATACCTAACAAAATTAACAATAATTCTTTAATGTCATCTAATATCTGTTCATATTCATTTTTTTCCTCCAGTTGTCTCAAAGATGCTCTTTTTTATAGTTTTTGTTTTCAAAATTAGGCTCCTAGTTGCATTTGGTTGATATATTTTTAAAGTTTCTTTTAATCTGTGATATCCAACCTCCCCCCACCTCCTCCCCACACCTTTTATTTGTTCAAGAAATCAGGTCAATTGCTCTGTTCATAGTCTGGTTTTGGCTAATTCCAGCCTTGTGGTGTTCTCTACTACCTGTATTCCTATCAATTACCAGTTAAATCTAGAGACTTGATTATAGTTAGGTTTTACTTTTCTGACAAGAATGTGTCATAGGTGTATGTTTTTAATTATACCACACCTGGAGGCACGCAATGTCCTGTAGTTATACTGTACTCTCATGGTGTCTTTTCTTATCATTCCTGTTTGACTTGCTGTTCCTCGAGGAAAGGGATTCTTGATTATTTCAGACCCCACCATATGTAGCGCTTCCTCTGCGCAGTCACTGAAGAGCTGGTGAGCGGCTCTGCTGTGGGAGGGGGCGGGGCTTCCTGCAGGACTTGGGTCCGGAAGGATGAGCAGGTGTTTTTGCCAGGCAGATGATGGGGCAGACATCCCAAGGAACAGACCTGGATGAATTCAATAGTCTGCTTGATCCTTGTGGGCGTGGTCATGCTAGCAACAGAGGATGCACAAGTAGTGCAGTGACATGCACTTTAGCCCTGGTGGTTATGTGGGCAGAGGGAGTATCTCACAAAATAGTGTCAAGACTACTACTCCGTTGTCTTGGGTTAATGTCAGCCCCACTAGGGACTAGCTAAAGAATATAAAAAGCCCCATGAACCTCAAGCAAGGGTTGGTGGGAGGCAGTGTTACCGGCACTTGAGGGATTGGGATGAGTCATCTCATTAGACTTCATCAACCTCATTCATGGAGAGAAAAGAGAAGGGACCATGCTGAGGGACAGTTCTAGAGTCAAATGTAGCTCTGACTAATGGGCTAAGTGACCTTGGGCAAGTCCTCTAACATATTTGAGCCTTAACTTTTTTTTAACCTGTAAAGTAGAGATAATAACACCTCAAAGGCTGGTTATGAGAAGTATGTAAGATCACATATGTTAAGCATTTAATATGGTAACCGATACAGCTTAGAGATGAATACATGGTAATTCTCTTTCTTTTGTTCTACAAACATTTAGAGGACTAGTGACTACAAAGCACTGTGCCAGGCATGGGGAGAAAACAAAGAGGAAACCATTGTCTATAGGCTGTGCTTTCTGGGAGCCTGCAGCCCAGCAATAGAGGAGATAAGGTAAGTGGTAAGTGTGTAAATCATTATGCAAGGTGAGGGGCTGTGTGAGGGGTGGAGCTAAAAGTGCCCCAGGATAGCCATGTCTTTGCCATGTGTACCTGTAAAGAACAGATTTCACTAGAGGCAGGGGCTGCCCTCACTAGATTAAAGTAAGATCTGCTTCTCTTGTTACAACACGTTTAAATCTCTAATTTGGATGTTGAAAGGAAAAGAAAAAAAAAAAAAAAAAGGAAAAAGGGCTTTTCTGCTTCTATAAGAAATAGGGCTGTCTACAAAAATGACCCAGCACCCTCCCTGACCAAGGGGTGAAGACACACATACCTGGCTCCCCTATCTTTGCTGTAAAGTCAAAGCCTCTTGGGGGAGGTTGGCCCAGGTGCAATAGAACCCAGCTTTTTGGATCACCGACCTTAATTGATTTGTTGCATCTGGGATGCTGCAAGCTCAGCTGGTTGACCTAGTAGAAAGCGTAAACCACAACCTGAGCCTCAGGATAATTGGGGAGAATCCCCCACTATCACACACTGGGAAATCAGAGGGCCATGTACTGCCTGTAGGGATGGAGGCTCTGAAATCTGTACTTTTTCTTCGGAAGAGAACTGTAGACTTTTCAAGGATTTGTCTCCAGACAGCACTACAGCCTCCTCTTCTGGCACCAGGGAGATGGATACTTCTGTCAGAATTTCTGGCACCGGGGAGATGGATACTTCCATCAGAATTTTTGGCAACATCGAGTGAGAGGGTGCAGGGCCAAACACGCCTCCCAGTGAAGGTGAGCCTTTCTCCAGAACCTCTGTGAGAACACATGCCATGATCACTGGGCTGATGCTGAGTTGGTCAAGGGTGGGCAGAATGAAGGACTGACTCTGTGTTTGTGTGTGTGTGTGCGTGTGAGTGAAACCTCAGTGATCCATCTCCACTGCCTCCATTGCACAGTTTGTGAACCTGACAGCCTGCAGGTTTGGGCTGGAGTCTCAGCTTTATGAGGCATTAGAGCAGCCAAATGGGCTTTTCTTTTCCTTTTAATTTTGAAGTCCCAGTTCCCCTAGCTATTCTTAAAACTCTCGGCTTTTCTTTCAAAATCCCTTTTGTTAAAACTGTGAAGTGTGTTACATGTACTGAAAAGATCAGAGGAAAAAAAATACAGCACCATGAAGAGAACACCCAGGTGAAAATGGTCCAGATCAAGAGGTGAACCATTTCTGGCTCCCAGATCCACAGCCCTGCTCTGTGTGCCCCTTCCAAGCCACACTCCTCCCCCTCCCTGATTTTAATGCTGTTTCTTTGCTCCTCTTTAAGCTGTTGCCACCAAAATATTCATCTAGAAACACTATAATTTAGTCTTGCATGCTTTTCACTTTACATAAATTGGATCATACAGCACATATTACTTCACTGCTGGTTTCTTTCACGCAGTATTATGTCCATGAGGTGCATCTATATAGTTATATGGATCTTTGTTCATTTTCATAGATATACAGTATTCCATTGTTAGGACACAGTATATTCATTTTGTTGTTCCTGGACATCTGAACTGTTTCTCGTTTTTGGCTCATATCAATAATGCTGCTGAGAACATTCTTGTATTGTGGTTTTGGTTCAGAATCTCCTTTTGAAAGCTGTGCTGTGATTTTGTGTACTGGAGCTAGAGGCTTTGGCAATGCTCAGATTCAGGGAGCTGTTTATTCAGGATGGCGCTCCAGCCCCTCTTCTGCTCACCACTGGGTGGGTGGATGGGGCTGGAGGTCACTCTTATTAGAATTTCTCCCTAGAAGTCCAGGGGAAAAGAAGCCAGAATTTTCTGGGCGGGATAAAGGGAACAACTTGAAAGGGTTCTGAATTGGAGATCAAAGAGCCCTTCACGCTGCTGGCTTTGATGTTAGTGTACGGCATACACTGTGGTAATTAACTACCTTATCTTCAGAGCTTGCTGTGCATTCCCACCTATTGCTTCCCAATCAGCCACCTTCCACTCAAGGCCAACACCATCGTCATTAACAAATTCTGGACTTGGAATGAGGGTGGCCTTGGCTGCCGCAGGCACTCAGCGCTGTTGGAATAGCTCTGGGGAAGAGCTTCGAAGGCCACTCAGAGAGGCTGTAAAATCAGAGAAAGTTGGAACTGAAATGCCTTAGGGATCATCATAGTCAGACTCTATGACTGTTCACAGGCTTGTTGGGGAAAGTTAAGTTTTAACGGAGAAGTGTTGTTTGCATTCTGTGGCATTGGTAGGCAGGGAAGGTTCAAAGAAGAATCCACCCCGCACCCCCCCACCCATGCCCCTGCCCCTGCCCCCTTTCAGTGCCTTTTGTCTTTTTCAGTCCCATGTCTTCTGTTTTAGAAATTAATTTCCCTATTCTTCTGGCTTTGAGGAAGTAATATACATATCCCTCCAATGAGCCTTTGACAAATACAGCCTTTAAAGGTAACAAGAGAACAGAGAAATGAAAGGTAGAAAAAGTAAACATGGGGAAAAAAACAGTTGTTAGAACAGGTAAAACTGAACTGTGGTGAGACAGGCATCAAATGGGAGGGGACATTAGGGAAATCCCCCAGGGAACCTGGAATTTTTTTTTTTTTTTTTTTTAATCCTCACTCTAGCACATTGAAACAAACAGAAAAATGCCTTTAGGGAGAGAGGAAGGGAGAGAAGGGTGAGAGAGAAACGTTGATCAGTTCCTTCCCATATGCATCCAGACCAGAGATCCTTCAAGCTTGGACCAGGGATCAAATCTGCCACCTAGGGATCAAACCGGAAGCCTCCACAAGTGCCCTTTTGGTTCCAGGAGGGCACTCCAACCAACGGAGCCACACAGGCCAGGGCAGAACCTGGAATGTTTTAAATCTTGATCTTATTGGTGGTTACATGGGTGAAGGCATTTGTTAAAATCCATCCAGCTGTGCACATTGGAAAAAAAAAGGGGGGGGAGGGCTCTGCCAAGAAGCTTTTGTTTGCATTGGTCACCTGTGCTTTTACTTTCAGCTTCCTCTATCATGCACCGTTGACATGTACATGTGAAATGAACCACACAATACAATGATATAATTTTTACTTTAAACAGTCATGTGCATTCCATTTTATTTTTTAAAAAGATGTCTTTCTTTATTTTTAGAGAGAGAAGAAGGGAGAGATGAAGAGAGGGGGAGCTTGAGAAACACTGATCAGCTGCTTCTCGCAGGCCTGCATGTGC
Organism: Noctilio leporinus; assembly: GCA_004026585.1. Lineage (NCBI taxonomy): Eukaryota > Metazoa > Chordata > Mammalia > Chiroptera > Noctilionidae > Noctilio > Noctilio leporinus. Next base: position 56,899 of record PVIW01003127.1, on the reverse strand, counting down.
CCTGACTGGGGATTGAACCAGCAACCTTTTGGTTTGCAGGCCAGCACTTAATAATGCACTGAGCCATGCCAGCCAGGTCAGTCATATTCATTTTAAAGAAAATCAGAAAAGAAAGTGGTTTTTAAATTTTATTTATTTAGAGGAGAAGGGAGAGAAAGAGAGGGAGAAACATCAATGCGTGGTTGCCTTTTGCATGCTCCCAGCTAGGAGACCTGGTCTACAACCCAGGCATGTGCTCTGACTGGGAATTAAACTTGGGACTCTGGTTGTCAGGCTGGTGCTCAATCCACTGAGCCACACTAGCTGGAGCTCAAAAGAATTTTTTTATATCTACCCACAATTTTGCTATTTCTAAAGTGTCTTTTGGGAGACCCAATTCTCTATCTTCTATCATTTCCCTCCAGCCTGAAGAACTTCGTTAGATATTTCCTGTAATGCTGGCAACAAGCATTCTTAATTTTCATTTTTATGAAAAATGCCTTTTTTCTTCAATATGGAAGGATATTTTCACTAGATAGAGTCCTAGATTTTTCCTTCCTTCCTTCTCCCTCCCTCCCTCCCCTCTCCCTCCATCCTTCCCTCCCTCCTTCTCTCTTTCCCTCCCTCCTTCTTTCCATTTTGTACTTTAAACATATTATTCTACTCTGTTCTGCCTTCCTTGTTTTTTTCCTGATGAGATATGAGCTATCATTTGTATCTTTGTTTTCTTGTATATAATGTGTTGCATTTCTCTGATGCTTTAAAGATTTTCTTTTAATTTTCGGGTTTTAGCATTTTAACTAATATGTACATAGGTATGGTTTACTTTTTATTTATCCTGCTTGGGGTTCACTGAGATTCTTGAGTTCATAAATGTATATCCTTTACCAAATTTGGGATTATTTTTTTGTAGCTATTTTTAAAAAGATTTTATTTATTATTTTTAGAGAGAGAGGAAGGGAGAAAACCAGAGAGGGAGAGAGACCTCAGTGTGTGGTTGCCTTTCACCTGCCTCCAGCTGGGGACCTGGCTGGAGACCTGGCTTGCAACCTGGTTATGTGCCCTGACTGGGAATTGAACCAGTCTTAGTCAGTTTTTAAAAATAAAGTGGCAAAACCACTGATAAGAAATTCTTTCTTCATTATTAGAAGTGCTTCCAGTGTTAAAAGATAGGTAATAATAATAAAAGTATAGTAATTTTAAGATTATAACTTACTAAATGTGTTCTGGCTATAAGTATATCAGGTTAAAGTTTCTTTGAAAATTGGATAGTTTCCTTAAACAAGACTTAGGATAACCAAAAAATTTTAAGAATCATTTATCAAGTAATTTTTCCCCTTTTCCATGTAAACTCTTCTTATTCTGCTCACTTCTAAACTTCATCTTCCAAAATCATCTTTATATTAATTAGTGCAAACTATGGGTGCTGAAATAGATTTTGAATTTTGTGGGAAACTATGATAAAAGAGTAGAGTTGGGTCTAAAATTAGAGAAATTTTATTATTTTAGGGCACGATCTTGGAAAGATTCTCCTGTCTTTATTTTTGGTGTAGACCAAAAATAAATGTTTGCACGTTAAAAAAAAATCCCATTCTGGCTTTCTGCACATAGCATCCTGTAAAAAGTCTAACGTTTTCTTTGGTCAATCTATCATTCTATTTAACTCATGAGTATGTAGATCCTCATGGGACAATGGATTTGTACAATTGTTGGGACACAGGAAAAGGAAATGCTGAAATATGTCCTGGCTCTGTTTAGCAATGAATCCTAGGGTGCTAATGCTTCTAAACTTTTCCTGTGTTTCATGAGATATAAAATGAGTAGAGCTCGGATATTTTAACCACGGGAAACTTCCTTGGGAGACTTGCTATTAGGAACTACACTTTCTGATTAGTCTCTCCTAATCATTCCTTGGAGGAATGTCTCCTCCAAGACATTCTCTATTAATATGAGACTTATTTATATTGTATTTTATCAAAGCTTGAACAATAATTCCAAAACCTTTTAAAATAATTAACAAATAATTTTCATTATTTGTTATCATTAAAATTCATTATTTAACAAATAATGAAATAAATATTATTATAGATGACAAATAAAATTTATTGACAAATAAAATATTATACAGTAAATGTTTTTGAGGATTCAAATACATGTTATTTAATTTCCTTTACTCAATACCAGTATTTTCTTACACAATACAACATTAAAGTATTTTCTTGAAGCATGTCTGGGTAGCCAAAGGCAACATTTTTTTTTTACAAAAGACAATACATTTACATAAATATGAAGGGAAATGGATAGACTTTTTAATTTTTAAAATACTTTATTCATTATTTTCATCAAGAATGGTATGGAGGGAGGAAGAAAGGGAGAGAAGCATCAACATATGGTTGCCTTTGACCTGCCTCCGGCTAAGGACCTGGCTGGAGACCTGGCTTGCAACCTGGTTATGCACCCTGGCTGGGGAATTGAACCAGCGACCTTTGGGTTTGCAGGCTGGTGCCAGTCCACTGAGCCACACCAGCCAGGACTAGACATTGTTTTATGTGGCCACTAACAATTTTTAACCCAGGTCCTACTTGTACTATATCCTGACAAACCACTGACCCAGGAGAAGTTGGAAAAAGTTGCATGCTCCAAATTATGAAAGCAGCAACGAAAATGTGAGTCTTTTAGTTTTATGAAAAGTAAAAAAAAATTAAACAAACATTTTATTATTTAATCCAAACATGAATGTTTGCATTAGCTATCAGCTGTGCTTTGTTATGCTGCCAACTAAAAAATTTTTTCCAAAGGTTGTTCTGGTTTATGTAATTTTAGATTGATGTTTTGTTACATTCCCTCATTAAAATTAAGCCAAAGGTATAGGATTTTAGTTGCTTGTTTTTGGAGATGTTAGAGTGATGAGAAATCTGAATGTTTCCTTATGAAGCGTATGGGAAAGAACTTTAAAGAACGGAAGAAAAAGAATATTCTTCAAATCCAGTAATCCCAACTTGCTAAATAACTGAGTAATTTCCTGGCTCTTATCATGGCATGTTAGGTCCCAGGCCCTGGGTCAAGGTTTGGCAGGAGGTAGTGGGAGGAGGGTCTGAATAAAACTGATTAGTGGCCACACATAGTAATGTCTTACCGTCTTCCTTTCTCATGTCTGTCTCTTTTAAAAGACATATGTTGTCTTTGGCCTTATAGCATGTGCTCCAAGGAAATCCTTTCCTGCCTCATTTTAGAAGACTATCCTGACATTGGATAGAGAAAATGAAAGGACTTGTTTGTATATTTTGTGTCCTTAAGAAAAGTTATGAAATGAAGGTAAAGAAAGTTTAGGATAAGTCAAGGAACAGTGATCAGCCTCCCACTCTTTAAACCACTTTCTTTCTTTCTTTCTTTCTTTTTTACGTGAGCCCCATGTAGAACAAGTATAATTATTACTAGGTCCAAATGTATTTTAGTGTTGCCATCCCACTTGAAGGTATTTTCCAGAATGGCTTGTTGAGACCAATCACTTTGTAAACCGGCCATGTGGATGGAAGGACTTAATTTCCTCCAGAATCTGTGTGTCTGATAGCTATCTTGATGGTACAGTTACTTGGTATTTTTTTCCTGTGGGATAGGGACATCTGAGATACCACACGTAAGTCATCATTTTTAGGACTCATTCTCCAAGTATGAAGAGAGATTCATCTACAATGGCTGTGAGCATAGATTTGAGAAGTAACGAAATGTAACAAAAACAGCTAACATTGATTACTCATGATATGACTTGCATTATTACACTAAGCACTTTACTATAACATGCACTCCTTATACCTCCTTATTTAAAAATTGGAGCTTATAGGATTTGCTTGATATCCGACAGCTAATATGTTGAGGACCCAGCTTTTAATTTTAGCTCTGCCTTTCTCCAAAGCTCTGTTTAATAACTGTCATATCCTACACTTTATTTATCTGTGAAATTTGTCAAATTCAGTTCACTCATGGGTTCATCAAATTAATCAAAACAATATAGTTAATGTATGAAGCAGAATTGGATGGGCTAGTTTATCTGGAAACAGAGGAAATTTACTCCTATAAACTGAGGTGCTATGTTTAATTTAAATATCTGCTTACATGAAGGTTGTAGGCTGATCTGTGGTGCAGCAGTTCTCACCTGGAAACCCTCGAGACCTTTTCACAGCCATGTGTGATCAAACCTGTTTTCCTAATAAGTGTAAGACCTTTCTTTCTTTTTCTCTTTCTTTCTTTCTTTCTTTCTTTCTTTCTTTCTTTCTTTCTTTCTTTCTTTCTTTCTTTCTTTCTCTCTCTCTCTTTCTTTTTCTTTTTTTTCTTTCTTTTCTTTCTCACTCTTTCTTTTCTTTCTATCTCTTTCTTTCATCCTTCTTTTTCTCTCTCTCTCTTTCTTTATTTCTTTCTTTCATTTCTTAGGAGTGTACAGTAGGGTTTTCCTGAGGGCACATGGTATATGGTCCCACAGAAGATTGAAAGCAGAAGGAGATATGACTATATTAGAAATGAATAAAGCTGGACATTAAAGAGAATTTACAAAAAGATAAAACAAGGCCTTTTCACTGAGTAATTTTTGTTTTGGAAAAAGATTATTTTGCATATATATTTATGTTAACATTTAATTAGTTTATTTTAAAATAAATATTTGAAGAATTTCTGTTTTAACATTTAATGTGGTAAATATCTGTTATATGCAGATAGAACCCACATAAACAAAAGTTCATTGGGGTTGTTAATAATTTTTAAGAGGGTGAAGGGATCTTGAGACCAAAATGTTGGAGCCCTAGCCAGGTGGCTCAGTTGGCTGGAGCATTGTTCCTGACACCAAAAGGTTGTGTGTTTGATCCTTGGTCAAGATCCCTTAACTTGTGTTTAAAAGTGCAGCTGAAAAGATCTTAGACATTAAAAATAAGTTGTTATAAGAAAGAATAAGAACACTAATAAGAAAATGGATCAAGTCATCCTCATTTGGAATTTTAGCAATGTACATAGACATTACTGGCTTCAGAAGGGCGAACAAAATGTGGTAGATGGGCAATCTGTCAGTAAAATCAAGTAGCATCTTTTAGTGCCTTATGTAGTTATTTAGAAGCCACTAGTACTGCTCGGCTGTATTGGAGCGTGCTATGTGAGTGCACATCATAGACAGATTTTCTGGACTAACCACTTCATTTAAAAAATTATTTTATTTTTTAAAAAAGATTTTACTTATTATTTTCTGAGAGGGTGGAAGAGAGGGAGGCTTAGAGCGAGAGAAACATCAATGTATGGTTGCCTTTGACCTGCCTCCAGCTAAGGACCTGGCTGGAGACCTGGCTTGCAACCTGGTTATGTGCCCTGGCTGGGAATTGAACCAGCAACTTTTGGGTTCCCAGGCCAGTACCTAACCCCTGGGCCACCAGTTAGTTTCTTTTCAACTGTGGTAAAAGGTGCTTGGGGATACTTCGTGTACAGAAGGAGAGGCAGTATTATGCTTCTTTTTTCTCAAGACCCCTATGCTCTGAGCACAATGTAGGCAGGACATACAATTGGAGTTTTGGAGTTGATGCAATTACACAGTATAGTTTCTACATTTGTAAGGGTTTTCTCCATGCCATTATTATTGTTAGTTCATCTTCTTACAGTGCGATTATTCTCCTTGTTCCCTAACTGAAATCCCATTTATCCTTTAGGTCTACTTTCTCAGGTCTCTTTATCTGATCTGCTAATCAGGTTTAAAGTCTCCTTCCTCCCACCTTCTACAGAAATAACTAGTGTCTTTAGTACGCACTTACTCCATCATGTCTTATATAACGCCCATCTTGCACTAGGATATGAACTGTGAGAGGGAAGGCACCATGGGGTCCCCATTTGTGTGCTCTGTGGTGCCTGACTCATGGCCTTGCACTTACATGAGGATGAATTTCATATAGCATACATTTTGAGGCATATTTTCAAAATAAAGGGGGAGTTTTGCTATGCTTTTGGTAGCTGAAACACCATTAGATAAGGCATTTTATATAAGCACAGGGCTCACAACATTGCAAAAATGTAAATTATTTCAGTTAAAGTTGTGAAAATCATATACTGTGTTCATTCACACCTACTAGTTTCTAACCAACTGGGCAATCACGAATGACTTGCATAGCTATTCTTTTTCCTGAATGTTAACCAAACACCAAGATTATAGGGTAAACCTTTAAGTAATTGCCTTAGAGCTAAATCCCACCTATTCAATCACCTTGCTTTTTTTGGAGATTAAATGACATGTCATTTAACTGAGTGTTGGTCTAGCATGGCTTACAGTAAATGGTGTGCATGATTTGGAAAGGTTCATTAGTCAGATCTAACAACTTGACTATACCCTTCAAAACATGGGTGATTAGGAGTCATTCAGAGAAATGAATTGGTACACAAGAGTAGGTTCATGACTCAGATGGCATAAATGCCTTTTGTAAGTTTTTAGCAAAGGAAAGGGAGCCAACAGAGGTAATGACTCTCAACTTGAGTTAATATAGTCTTTTATCCAAGTACTGGGCCTTAAAGGACTTTGTTCTTCCAACACAATCACCCAGCCTTTAAATACAGCTTCTGCGCATTCTGGGTGGAGTGGCAGTGAATGCAGACTCTAATAAGAGGTTGGGTATGCAGTGGAGGGCCATTGCTATTCTCATTTTCTTCTTGGATTCAGAGATCCTAACTCTTCTATCCAAGATTGAGGAAAATTACATTGTGCAACGTTATTCAATTGTACTCAAACTCATTTCTTTGGGCTTGACAAATATGAAACCAAACAGACTCTTAAATTTCAAGGCTGAGATATGGAACACACTTGTAATTGAAGGCAGAGACCAACTTTTCCCTGGAGTTCATAATTTTTGCTCACCCAAAGGGAAGGGAAATGAAGGGAAAAGAGGTCCTATTTTTTTTTACCTCTTGTCTTCTGTGGGAGACTTGGCCTTTTTCCTTTGTTTTCAAATCTGGGATGTTTTAGGGGGCAGACATCATACGGATAAGTAGAAAAAACCCAATGTGGATTGTCTTTTAAAAGCAGTTAATATATGGTGATCCTCAGCTGCTTCACTGTCATAATCATGTCACCATGAATAGATTGTAGACAGTTGGGTCTTTTGTGGAAGCAGTTAGAGGAGGTCAAGGGAACAGGCAGAACATCTTGTTTCTGCAATTTAGCAAAGGCAATAGTGTCCACTACTGAGGAGACCCTTAACATTCTTCTTCTTCTTCTTCTTCTTTTTTTTTTTGAAGATCTAGTACTATGAGGATTCTTACTTTAAAGAATATGCAGCACATTATTTATTCCAGAGTGTCATAAATTAATTTATGGAAGACACTGAAGAATGTCATTATCTTATTGTAAGCACCATTAATTCATTCATTTAGGCATGTATTTATTTAAGAAATATTTATTGAGAGTTTACTATATGCCAGACACTGTTATAGGCCTTGGGGATACAATAGAGATCACATAAGGATTTAGTCCATAGGAACCTCGATGTGCACAGATCATAAATCAAAGGCCGATGAGTGATAGTCCAGCCTGACTTCCTATTTTACAGATTGGGAATCTGAGACTGCTCTTTCTTTTGGACTTGTAGTGATGGATAAGAAACATCCAGGTGAGCAGCAAATGGGGTAAATTGGCGATCCCACGACAAAGTGCAGGAATCATTGTTTGAAGAATCATTTTCTTTAGACTGAGTCAAATTTAGATTAAGAAAGAAGCATCTCCTCTTACCTGTGGTACTATAAATCCTTTTTCCAAGCAGAAGGGACAAATTGTGTGTCATTGTAATGCTAATGCCCATATAGCATTTAAATCACATCTTGTAAGTGGCTATTACAAAATGAGCAAAGTGCTTTTAGCTATAGTATCTTATATAAATCCTTCAACCAGTTTATGAAAGAGAGGTTATAATTCTTATTTTACAGATGGGGCAACTGAGTTTAAGAGGCTTTCATTACTCTGATAAATAAGTAATAAGGGAACCAAGCCTTAGAGGTAGGTTCCCTGATGCTAAACCCAAAGCTCTTTGCATTGTGCCATGCCTTAAGGTATTTCTAGCACCTGGGCATTGGTTAATTCATTTACTTGACAGTTTTTGAGGGCATGTGTCCTGACTGGGAATTACCCTGGTGACCTTTCGGTTTGCAGGCCGGCACTCATCCACTGAGCCACACCAGCCAGGGCAAGAGGCTTTAAAATTAAAAAAAAAAAAAAAAAAAAAAGAAACATAGCTGCCTTCAACTCAGAGTTATGGGTTGGACATGTTCTGATTCCTCTGAAGAATGTACCAACAGTCTGGATGATATGATTTTTCCAGTAGGATCAAAAAACCTTATGCTAGAATCATCAATAATCAGTCAAGCCTCAGATGACTCCTTGGTATTTCTCTGATCTTCTTGAGAAGGGTGTTGCTTTGAAGTTGCAGGGAAGAAGACTGAACCCTCTGTGAAATGGCAGCAACCTGGTTTCTAACAGGAAGTTTACGATCAAATGAATTGTTCATACATATATCTTGAAAAAGATTTATTTGTTTGATGTTTTCTATTATTCACCAAAGCCTGTTCCTTTCAGATTCACAATGTGCAAATGTGTTCTAATATATGCGCAACTCAACATTTAAAATCTTCTAAAGAAGCAGGGGGTGCTGAATCCTTGTATCTACTCAGGTGGATGAACCAAACTATAAAAACTGGCTTTGCCTGCATCTGAAAAATGCATTTAGTCTTAGTCTGAAATATCAACAGTGAAAACATCTACTCACTTTGGTTTTCTGATTTCAATTTAGAATCTCTTAGTTTTTTCTAGTTTTACTTATCCCTAACTTGTTTCTTGCTTTTCCTTTTGACCAAATGTCAGCATTGTGCTTCTACTACAAAACTTGTATAATGATCCCTGCCTCAACCAGATATTGGGTAGATAAATAGAAAGCCCTGTTAGGAAAGACTTGAACCCTGCATTAGAGTTGATCCACACTCTCTGTTTCAGACTCTTTTAGTTGTGTTGAGATCTGGAATATGTGTTGAACAGAAATGTTGCCAGAGCTTCTCAGGAGGAAGGCCAGAAGAAGACTAAAATGACTTCAGAGCCATCTACTTCTTTCTTTTTATGACCCTTAGAGGGACTTGCCTGATAAGTGTTCACAGAAAATAGCTTATCCAGCAGATGGCTGGTGGTAAATCATCTAAGCCAGTCTTAGCCCTGTACGAAGGAAGGTTTAGCTGTTCCTGTAATGGCCTTCTTCTTCTATTTTTGGTGCTTTTACTTGAGTGACTACTGGAACACTGCATATAGGCAAATGTGCTTTGAGTTCAGTTATCTTTCTGTCACATAGTCCCATAATCTTTGATGTGACCCTCTAAACTTGCATTGCCTGGGTTATCTCAGTTGAAAGATGAGGATAATATAATTGAATCACTTCACAGGGTTATTGAAAAAGATGGTAATAAAAGCTATTTTTTAGATAAGGGACATTTTGGGGTTGAAATGGCTCTGTTATTATTCCCACACACTTTTATTACCAAAGCTCTGTCTTCTTAATTTTAATTTTTGTCCTTGAAACATTTACTGAATACATTAGCTTGAATTGAGCTAAGCTGCATACAATAGTAAAACCTCAAATAACAGAAGATTAAGCAACTGAGGATTTTACTTCTCTGTCACGTAGATAAAATCTGTAAGTAGGCACTAGACTCCATAGGCATCAGAATCACAAACCCTTTCTACCTTTCTGTTCCACTCTTCTAGTCGGTGATTTTTATTCTCAAACTCACTTTATAATCCAATTTAGTTGCTGAGGCCAAGGCATCATATTTCAGATGCAGGCCAGGAACAAGAGGAAAGACAGAAGGGCAAAAATGATCTGCCCTGCTAAGATGGTTCCCTTAAAGCAGAATTCTCGAAAGTCCCAAATAATTCTTCTAGTTATGTCTTATTGACTAGACTTTATACATACAACCATACCCAGCTGCCAGAGATTTTGGGAAATGTGACTTTTTAGCTGGCAATCTTGCCATTCTGAATAAAATCAGAGCTCTGTTACTGAGGTAGAAGGGGAGAAATGAATGTAGGGGTAGGGAGCTAGCACTCTTTGCCTTAGTCTACTTCTTTAATATCCAAACATTCATGCATATCATTATCAATGTCAAACATACTCACTCTAAACAGATATTCAAGGAAATGGGAATATAAGATAAGATATATGACTGAGTTGAAATTTTAAAGCAATAAAAATCCAGTTATAACTAAAAATGGGACATTAGCCATTTTTGGTACCTATGCTGGAAGAATTACTTAAATGGTTACCTATGCAAGTCTTGGGAGAGAGTGGCTATTGTAAGACATTATTATGGAGGGCACATGAAGAATATAAGACCAGCCTTGGCTGGTAGCACAGTGGGTAAGGCGCCGGCCTGTGAACCCAAAGGTCGAAGTTTCGATTCCCCAGCCAGGGCACATAACAAGGTTGCAAACCAGGTCTCCAGTCAGGTCTGTGGCTGGAGGCAGGTGAAAAGCAACCATACATTGATGTCTCTCTCCCTCTCTGCCTCTCTCCCTTCCCCTCTTTCTAAAAATAATAAAATAAAATCTAAAAAAAAAAAAAAAGAATATAAGACCAGCATGCTTGGCTTAGTTCTTCAAAGCACCCTGTAGAAGAAGCAAAAGAAAGAAAATAACACATTTATGTTTTAAATTCTCGGCTCAATAAATGATCAAAGACCAAGAAATTTCTAAAGTTCTCTTGAACATTTTTATTTCACAGCAAAGGATTTATGTAGCTGAAAGTTATATCCAGAGTTTAATCTTGTGAGTTGCTGAATTGTATTATAGTTTGAATTTGTATTCTTGTCAGATCTCACAAGTAAAAATTATGGCATTGGTGGGAAAGAGTGGGACCCCTAGAACTAGAATGAGGACATTTGGGATGAGCTGCATAACTGAGAACCCTAAACTCACTAATGTTCATTTTGGTACCAACTTCTATATTGCTCAGTGTTTTTAATTGTAAATAACAGAATCCAAAATGGCTAATATGGGCATGACCAGCAAGTTGCACTACTTATGTTCACATTCCATTTGCCATGTCCTGGTGATGGGACTTATCCCAGCTGCAAAAGAGATTGGGAAACATAGTCTTTAGCTAAATCACCATATGCTCAAATAAACCTATCATTATAGAAGAAAAGAATGAATATTGGAGAGACAATCAATGGTATTTCTAACTAAAATAAAGAATGCAGAAAGAGGAGCTATTGGGGTAAGAAAACTGTAGGAAGAAAGAAAATAAGTTTGGTTCAGAAAGTATTGAGTTTAAAAGCCTCTGGAACATTAGTATTAGATGTCCAATAAGAAGGGAAGAGAAGAGAATCTTACCTAGGGAGAATTTAGATGGAGAAAATATGACCAATCTTTAAGGATGAAGTTGGGCAAAGGGAGTTTCTAGAAGGAACTAGAAAAGAGAAGACAGAAGTAAGAGGAGAATCAGAAAAAGGTGTCTCAGAAATCAAGGAAAGAGATTAAGGAAGAAAGCAGTTATCAAGAGTGACAAATGCTTCTGAGAGGGCAAGTAGAAAAGGGGCTGTGAAAAAGTCTTTTGGTTTGTCTATTGTTGACTTAGTGGAGTGATGGGGATTGAAGACAAATTATAAAGAGTTGAGTTATGGATAGAAGGTGAAGGGTAGATATGCAGAGAAGGGCAGCAGGTAGACTGCAAGAAAGTTTATTTTGGGGATAGGAACTTTTGATCATGTCTGTAAGCTGAAGGCACAGATCTAAGGGAAGAGAGAGAAGAGAAAAAGGAAAATACTAATGACAGGATGTTTGCATGGTAGATGGGGTGAGGTAAAGACTCCATGAGATGGATCTGCCCTTGAAAAAGAGTAGGGCTGCCTCTTTCCCTGGGACATAAAGGAAGATGCTAACAATTGGTAAAGGAGATAAAGATACAGTGAGAAGTTGCAAAGGAACCTGACAAGACTTTTCAAATAATAATTTCTACTAATAGTTGAATTATGTGTTTGGTACTAGTGTATTTCTAGTATCTATTATCACTCAGGTATACACAAAGACCTGAGTGTAAGCAGCTCAATTCCCCAGCATGGGCTTCACCTTCGAGCTCAAAATGATCTTTCCTAAAGCTCTGCAAGCAGGAGATATGGACATTGCAGAACAAATTCCAGAATGTAAGAAAGGGCAGAAATAGCCGCAATGAGTGTTATTTTCAGGAGTCACCTTGGTTTATCAGACTGTGGCAGATGAACCCTGCAGGGCTCTGAGTGCCAGTGACTCACTAGCCCTGAGGTTCCTCCTGGAAAAAGAAAAGAAAAAATTGGGACCCTCCCAAGAAGAAACTTTTTAAATGGAACTTTAAAAAATTTTTGGTGTGGATGGTAAAATAATTACTGGAGGCCATCAGAATGCTCCCATGACTCACAGTTTAATGATTTCCAGCAGGATTACAAAGGATTTAAAAATAAGCTTAAAGCTGTTGAGAATGATATGAGAGTGGTATGGATTTTGGACTCTATGAAACTGTATGATTATTTTAGTAGAAAACAAAATAAAACAAAACAAACTGGATTCCTAATGCTCAGGTAGTCTGTTAGTTTCCTAATGTTATTTGCCTTGTCTCAGCAAGATATTTGACATTAAAAAAAAAAAAAAAAAGCTAAGTAGAGAGAAGTAGCTGTTTAAAACCCTGTAGACCAGATCATCTCAGAAGGATTTGGCAGAGCCAAGTAGTAAAAACTTTTACAGACCTGGGTGAATAATTGAGTAGAAAGGGGGAACAATAAGCCGAATAGATAGAAGAAAAGAAACAGGAATGATGGCTTTTCACCTTAAACCTCAAATGTGTTAGGTGTTTTGCAGACAGGGCCATATTATTTCTTCCCCTAAACTCATGATCCATTGCAAACTCATGATCTCTTTCCACAAAGAGAAGGTGCTTGTTTCTCTGCCCCTTGAATTTGGCTGAACTTATGACTTGTTTGGCCAAGAGAATTTGAGGGACATGAACTCTGCCAGTGTTGAGCTTAGGCCTCAAGAGGCCTTGCACACTTAGGCTTTACCTCTTGGAGCTCTGCTGAGCTCCCTAAGAACAAGTCTAGACTAGCTCACCAGATCTCTGTTGACAGCCAGTCAACTGCAGAAACAAAGTCACTCAGCTGAGAAGCAGCATATATGAGCTCAGGTTAGAACAGAAAGAGAACTCGGCTGAGTTCAGCTCAAAAAGCTGACCAATCCACAGAACTGTGAGCTAAATAAATGACTGCTAAGCCCTTATTTGGAGTGTTTTGTTACATAGTGAAAACCAATTGGTACACCACTTGGGGCTTGGGAGGTAATGATGTAGGAGAAGAGCAAAGAAAGACTATAAGATGGAAGTTGGAAAATCATGCTGGTATGAATTGTGCATGGTGTAATGGAAGCAAGATTAAAATTGACAAGAGAAGAACTGAATACCTATTGCTCCCTGGCTCTAAGCTTTCTGTCTCCTACCTTCTAGAATCAGTACCCTGCCTTTCTTTAATACACATAATGAGCTGTATACTATGCAATCAATCTCACTCTTCACGTGAGCTCCTGGTGGGGTTTGCCTCAGAGCTACAAAAAAAAAAAAAAAAGAAAGAAAGAAAGAAAGAAAAGAAAAGAAAAAGAAAAACTGCTGTCTCTGCTTTTGGAATCTTAAGCAATATTTTTTCTGAGGTCTGTGGTCAGGTATAATTGTAAGAAGTTGGTGGCCCAGAGGTTTAGGCAGCAGTAGGTGCTTTTAATTCTTCATTAATATTCATTTGGGAAATTTAACTTTCTTCTTTTAGCCTTCTACCAGAGACTCAATTTATGCCACTCAAATCCTTCTGAGGCAATTCATGTTTCTTCCAAATAAACAGGCTTTCTCTTATGTCATTTTTCTGCTCAGCATGTTGTATAAAAATCTGGTAGCTTAAGCTCTATCTCTTTCTTTTTGCTAACCAGGAGCTTCTATGGACGATATTTCTGCTGTGAAGGGTCTTCCTCCTTCCTCATCAGCCCAGGGTTCTGAAGGCTCCTCCTAAGAGACAGGCACCCTGCTCTCCTTTGAAATTCTTACTAGTGGTTATTGTACAACAGAAGCTGTAGAGCCTTTCATCCCAGGGCCTCAGAGCCCCAACAAAGAGGGTGGTATTCAAGAAGCTGCACTGGTGTTTTCAAAGCACTGTGACCTTATTAATCTGTTAAGCTACAATAGGATTTTGGGAGTTAGATAAGTCTTTCCCTCACTTTTTCTTACTGGAAGATGTTTGTTAAGAAAGATGAAGGGGAACATCTGCCTCTCAGACAGAGGTAATGTGGGCTGAAACAACAAGGCATGGTGGGAAAAGTATGAAATTTTGTGTCAGAGAATCTGTTGAGTCCTGGCTACTCCTTCCTTACCAGGTGTAACATTGAGCAAGTTATCGACCTCATCTGAGATTAAGTTTCCTGATATGTAAGTGGCAACAATAATATATACTTAGGAGAATTGTGTGACATTTAAATAATGAGAATATATATGTATGTAAAGTGCCTGGCATGTAATACATACACAATAGGTAGATTATTGTCATTATAAAGAATGATATAAGGGGATTGGATCTTCTGTTAAGATGCATCTTAGTTTTCTATACTACTCAGGCAAAAAGGGTTTGTGTCCTAGTCCCAGGGAGCTCACGTTACCTACCCCTACCTCCTACCCCCATCTCTTTCAGTACCGTCCACAGTTCCGATAAGTGATCTAATATGTTATTTCCTCCTTCTTTGTTTTGAGCAATAACATTTAAAAAATTGATTGGAGACAGAAAGGAAGAGTGTAGGGGAGAGAGAGAGGGTGGGGGGAGAGAAAGATAGACATTGATATGAGAGAGAAGCATGTATTGGTTGCTTCTTTCACACACCCTGACTGGGCATCAAACCCACAACCTAGGCACGTGCACTGACCAGGAATCAAACTGACAACCTTTCTGGTACATGAGATGACACTCTAACCAACTGATTCAGACAGCTCATTTTAATGGTATTCATTTGTTTGCTTGGTGCCCACCTTAATTGTGGCCAAACTGTGACTTTGTGATTTCTTTTCTTCCCAGCCTAGAAATCACTCTTACTGCTATGAGCATATCATTTGCCTTTGCTTGCATTATTTATGCAACCTTTTCCACAGCATGACACACAGAGAAAATGGTAATGTTTGTAGACAAACTAGGATAACAGATGAAGCTGCTTACAGATGGAGCCCTGTCCAACTGTCCTGAGGAGCAAACATTGTCTAGGGCACATTTCTAATGAGTATTGGGAAAACTGCATGTTGTTGAATATGGATTGCTTCATTCAGTATGTTTTTACTCATCATTGTGCTGACACTAGCAATACCATGATGGAGAGAACTTATTTCCTGACCTTGAAGAGCATGAAGACTATTACTATTGCATATGTGTTGATACAGACATGTTGAGGTGGCAAGATATGTAGTAGAAAGAAATTGGTCTCCAATTTAATCCTCAGAATAGGGTTAAATTATGGCTTATTGAGCAAATCACTTAGCTTTTCTGATTTTTAGTTCCTTATTTAATAAAATGGAGGTCATGTATCTACCTTTAGGCTTCTTGGTAGGGGAGAGAATGGCTTAATGAGAGAATGTTAGTTTTCATTCTTATTTATACATAGGGCCATTTATCTGCAAGTGGCTAGTTGATGTCTTTCCAAAATGCCTGAATGCCTTCTGAGCTTCTGCTGCAAATTTCATACTGACTGTCATTTATGAGTACTAGAATATAAATACTATTTCACCTCTGACTCCAATTTGGGGAAGTATTTGTGATGACCAACTAGAATCGTAGGTTGTTCTTTTCATTTACTTATGAAGAGTTACTGTGTTCTCATTTTATGTCAAGATAAAGTCCTCAGCTTTGAGGAGGCCATAGTTTGTGATAGAGCAGGGTCTCAGAGACCATCTAGTGAGCTGGCGAATAACAACTGGAACTCAGGTATTCCATTTTCCAGTTTTATGATTCCCCATCAAGTCATGATGTTACACGATGAATTACAGCAGACACAAGTATCAGTAGAATGCATTCTTGCACTTCTGCCAGTTGAGAATCTGACTAAAGTAAGCTATTTGAACAACTTGACTTTGATGAATTAAGTCAGCAGCACTAATTTCTCTAATAATAGGGTATTTTGGAGGGACATATCTCAAGTTAAAATGAATATTATTATGAATTTAAGATTATCCTAAATATTTCTCTGATTAAAAAAAAAGGTCTGACTTCCAGTTACAAATGGTCAGCTATCTCTCCAAGGGCATGATATTCTAGTTGTCCATCTGTTCCTCTGTCCTTCTGCACACACAGACCTAAACACAGATGCACTTGAGCCACTGCTAAAGGTCACAAACAGAAAGTTTGCAGTAACAAAAGTAGATAAAATACATGTATTTTGTTATTCAGCCTATTATTTTGAAGGCTAATTCTTTATAGGAAGGTTACTGCTTTGTTTATAGCCCATGAATTCTGAAAGTTTTGTTTTTTACTCAAGATCTATGTTCAAAAACTTTATTCTGTTCTGTTCAAGGCTGAGATTTTATTTATAGTAACAATTTGCCTGAAGTCATACAGGACTAATAGAAAAATGTCTTTAACTTGCAAGTTGTTCATTACTTATTATATATATTTATTGACTTTGTATTTTCACACCTAAATAAATAAGCTGATACTTAATAACTTCTCTGAAAGAGAAAAATGGGCTTTGGTTTCTTATACTTGGAGACCAGAAGCTAAATATCTACTCTTTCTTACAAATTGATGAAAGCCCAAGTGAAATAATTCCTGATATATAACAGAGGAACTAACGTTTACATAGAAAACAATATCTTGGTTTTCTTTTTCTTTTTGTTTTATTTTTAAAATGTGGATGACATAATGGAAGATATTAGGATATAAAACACTTAAAACAATGTCTGCAGAAAGTAGATGTTCAATAAAGTGTTAGCTATTATTATTATTTATTTTTTATTTTAAAAAAATTTTATTATTGTTGTATTACATCCATCTCCTTTTTGCTCCCCTCTGTCCCCCTCCCCATATTATTATTTTTTAAAAATACATATATTTACACAAATAAAGGATACTAGTCTGGCCAGCGTGGCTCAGTTGGTTGAAGTGTTATCCCATAATCCAGAAAATCAGGCGTTTGATTTCAGGTCAGGGCACATACAAGAGGCAATAGATGGATGTTTTTCTCTTGCTTTGATGTTTCTCTTTCTTTCTCTCTCCCTCCCTTCTCCTCTCTTTAAGATCAAGAGCATGTCCTTGAGTAAACATAAAAAAGAAAAGATATTATTCTCTGGGAAACTGCCCTTGAGGTAAGGTCTTATATTTTATATCACATACCTTTCAATGATTTTATAACATGAAACACCAGTCATTCTGACCACATCTGAAAAAAAGATATCTAGTTTCTTAGTTGGTGTCTAAGGACCAACATCAAATTTTTCATCATAGGATTAGAAATTGTACAAGAAATAAAACTGAAACAAAGAGTACATGATATCATGGGTGGTACATAGTCTCATAAGCACTGAACTTGAAAACTAAAGGAATTGAAAGTTGGCTTGGTTTGCTAAGACTTCTCTTGTTTTTATTTTGCCACCTAGTATGTGCCTCTTGCATTAGCCAGAAGTCAAGTGGGCTAATTAAAGGAAACAATTTCATCAGCCCATAAAGAGAAAAAATCTAACCCACAAAAAATTCAATTAATTTATTTGTAAGTGCTTGAGTTTTTCTTATATTCCATAGAGAAAAATTCTTGACTTATAAAAAAAGTTCCAGAAGATTGAGGTAAAATACCATTTTATGGTATATGTGTGTAAGTGTGTGTTAATATGTTTATTGGCGGGGTGGGTGGGTGACTGAAAGTATAGATAAGGATAGAATTAATGAATTTCGGACAACATACCAACAAGACTGCATCCCTAAGACTGATGAACATTTGACAGACTGATGAAATTGTGCTGAAATATTTTCAATTCACTGTGCTAGACTAGGAATTGCTCTTTGTGCTGAAATATTTTCAAGAAGACATTTGTGAAAAAGGAAATGCAGTAATTAAATAAGAAGTATGTATTTAATGTTTGGTGGCTTCTAATTCACTTAGGTAATCTAAGAGATTTCTTGTTAGGGAAAAAAGGATCAGATAACTATAGCTGGATTTAGTTGTTTAGAATAACTGATTTTTAGCAATGGAAAGCCAAAGTATTTATAAAATTCTTGTTTACCATCATTATCATTATGTATTACATCAAAGTCTGTATTCTTTTGGTAGACTCTTGGTTGCTCCTAGTCCCTCCTCTTATTTTTCTTCCCTTTGGAGAACATCGTTTTGGATATTAATGTAGCCAACAAAGATATAATGAGAGGGAACTGGAAAGAGGAGAGGAAAGAAAAAATGTGAGCTCAGTCAGTTTTAGAACTGTGAGAAAAGGTTTGCAAGCATGATTCCATCAGCCTTAGAGCACTCTTTAGGGTTGAACAAGTACTGTGTGTTTACATCTGTCCCACTGAGAGCTGAACTACCCTTAAACTCCTTTGTATTCCCAGGCACAGTGAGCTCTGCATTGATATTTATTGATGGATTAAGCAAGAAGTCATGATTGCCCAGGCCCATAATATGAATAAAAATGAAACTTTCTGGGAATTTCTGTAATGCAAGGCAAGTTGAATTTGAAAGACACCAAGAGTTAGCTCACTTTAAGCGTCCAGCTGTCAGACAATGCTCCTTGAATTACTGTTCCTGTGTTGGGGTCAGAAAATGACTTCTTGTTTCATGAGTTTCTTCATGAAATGTCCATGAAGTGGCAAAATATCTGCCTCTTTACTGCTAAATGAGGAGCTTAGGTTATGCTAAACTGTCATATTCTGCATAATTCTATAAAGTATGTGTTTGAACATTCTTATCTGTAGGAGACATAGCCATAGAAATAGAAAAAACCTCTTTTCTGATACTCAAGGGCAGTAGCCTAGCTTAGATTGGACAGTAAATACTAACAATAGAGAGTAGATTTTTTTCTCTGTTAAGTGCGCCGTGTTCCCTAACTCTTGGGACAACCTCATTAATCTTTTCCCAATTATTTTAAGCTTTGAGTGTCCTTGAATATGTATTACTGGGCTCTTGTTCTCATGTTTTTAAATGTGATATTATATGCTTTGTGAGAATAACAAAGAGGGAAATATACATGTGGATAAGCAGCGGTTTCCTTAGCAACAACTGCAGTAAGAAAAAAATATAAAAAGGTGTTGGTTTTCCCCTACTTTTATTACCCCCAAATCTAGTCCATTAATCCTCTTTTTTTTTTTTTTTTTATTGTAAGGTAAAACATAGAATCATGCACTCCTATGAGAATCTATTATAATTTGGGTACATCAAGATTACACATATACATATAGCAGAGGGGGACCTTTGCGGCTGTTCAAGGGTACAAATATGTATATGTGGCTTTTTTTCTCCTTTGAACTGTTCAGAAACCTAAGCAATCTATAAAATCTTTTTTTCTTTACCCTTTCTAGATTTCTGTATGCTTATGTTTTAATGTCAATTCAAAATGCAAATATCCCAAATCATGGGAACCATTGTGTGTAAATGTTGAGGCAGATTAGAAGTTTACTTGAAGCCATAGGATGAGAAGAAAATGTGAGCGTTACTATCATTCTATAAAATGATATTTAGCCCCTGTGCTGGGCTACCTTATTTATTAATTTGTTTATCCATTTATTTATTTATTTATTCAGATACATCCTCTGAGCTAATCATTGGAAGCCTCCTGGGGTTTCTTCTGTTTCAACTATTTGCTTACCTGTGAAGAAGAGATTTACCTAGATTTACCAGAATTAGTCTGCAAAGTCTCAGTAAAGAGCCACGAACATAACTCTCTGGTATGACGGCATTGCTTAAGCTTGGAGCCTTCTTAGAATTAATTTAGTAAGGAACCAGAAGAGTTCTCAAGAACATTCTGGTTGAAGCTTGATTCTGGAAATGAAGACGTAGGGACAGTCTCTCCTGTTGAGGTACTTCAGAAGTGGACCCATAGTAGACTGAAAAGGCAATGTTTCTGGTCTATTCTAGGCAGTTGGTCTACAAATCAACATTGATCCTTTTCTTGATTTTTCCCTTCTGAATTGCAGGATAGACAGAAGTCATGAAGTGATTTTTAATGTCATTTCACCAACCATTATTTCTCTCCAGGTATTATTGCCAATGAACCACCTTATGACCTCCTTTCTTTTAAAGAGGAAGCTTCCTGCTTCACTTTTCTGCTTCTGTGCAGAACAGAAACACATCTGGACTCAACTGACCATTTGTGTGTTTCTTTGATTCAGGGAGCCAAGATATAGGATGCTCTTTCCCACTTCTATTCAGAGTTCTCTGTTTTAAAAATAACAATGAAAAAACTGATGGTCACAAATGAGAAAAGGAGAAACAGGTTGGAACCTGAATAGTGATGTTTCTGATATGGCAATGAAATGAGTCAAGTGAAAAAGCAATTCAATCCCATACAGAAACCATGTGAAGAGGGGCTTCTAACCTTGGACCTCAAGCATACCCACTGCTGGAGTCCCTGGTAAGAGGAGGCTGGGGTGGTAGAGGTTGGGGTTGCCTGGTGATTGTAGGCCATGATTGGAAATGAGAAGTGTGATCCTAAGCTTGGCTTGAGGGTTCTGAAAGTTACCCCACTTAACCATGGCTTACTGATGTTTCTGAGAGCCCATAAGGTTGTGGAATTAGCACAAACAGGCATTTCCAGTGAAGCCCAGTAGTCTTCATTCAGTATCATATCATTAGGGAGGCATCGAATTGCATATACTATAATGTGAATTAAATGAAGAGCCATCCTAGAATGAAAAAGCAGAATTGATTGGTTTTTGTTATTTTAATTATTTAAGTTTCTGCATTTTCAAAATGTGCTTATTCAGGCTCTTAAAAACATCAACACATCAAGTTAAAAAGGGGAAGGAGGGGACTCTAGTGGCCATAATTCTTTGGTTCTGTCTCCCACTTGAGTTCTCCTAGGCATTCCCACAGCCTAGGGAAATAGGGCTATGTAGAAACTAGCCAGTAAGGAGGCTTGAGTGTACGTTTTAAATAGCTATGTGAACTTTAAAAAGGCTCTCAGAAAATAAGCAACTTCTGCACTCCACCTGTTCACATTATAATTTCTTTCTCCTATTTAATGTGTTACTCTCTGTCCTTGTTCCCTAACCCTTGGCATGTAATCTGAAGTAGAAATGCTTTCCATATTTAGTCTGTCTGGTTCTGTTTCCTCTGAGACTGGCAGGTAGTTCAAATTTCATTTCGGGCTATGCTTAAGAGAAAAAAGTCCACCCCTAGTTCTTTTCCCCTCCTATTTATATCTTCTTTCTTCCCCAAGGCATTCTTCCTAATTCTGCTTCCCTCTTCCTTGTATCTTCTTGTATTTCTAGGTCAAATTTACCCTTCCCTAGTTATTTTCTCCTTTATTCAGCTTCCTTCTGCTTTACCACTTAATCTGTGGGGAAGATGAGTTACTTTGTGAAATGGGACATGACTTCATTTCTGACATCCAACATCCCTTTTGTTTGCCCATTTTGACTCTAAAAGAATTTAAAGAAAATGTTTCATGTCCAAGATTGAGTATAAATTAACTATTGATCAACATAGACAACAAGAAAATATCCCAAATGCTATGTACCAATATGGACTCAGTGCATATTTGCCCTGAGAAAAAAAATTGGGGTCTATATTGACAGGTGCAAGAACAAGAGAAGCTTCTGTTCCTATCACTCCACTGAAAGGGCTTTTGTCAAGGTCATCTGTGACTCATGCTGCCAAATTTGGTGGTCACTTCTATGTCCTCACTTATCTTGCCTGATCTCTCAGCAGAATTGCCTCACTTATCTCAGGCTTTTCTTCCCATTCCTGATGCTTTCTGCAAAGTCTTCCTGGTTGACCCTCTCTTCTCTACTTCAAATGTTTATGCCTACATCTTTTCTCTCCTCCACCTAAACTCTTTCCCTGGGGAATCCATCTTTAAATATCATTTATATCCTGAAGACTTCTAAATCTCAGAAATCACCAGTTCCTACCTCTCTCTAAAACTCCAGACTTCTAACAAGAGATCTGCTTGTATTGGCATCTCCTGACATTTTCTTTTTGTAACTCCAAAAGATGATCTGACATCTCCTCCTCTCCAATTGAACCCCAACCAACCAAAGTGAACTCTATTCCCACTGCCACATACCTCCCTAACATGCTTCTTTTCTCAGCTTTTCCAATTCTATTAAGTGGTATCACCATCCACACAGTTGCTCAATCCAAAGTCATACACCACCACAATTGAGCTCTACTTCCAGATACCACAGAAATTCATGAACTTTTCACAAATTCACTGCTACTGCATCCTTGTCCCTGCTACTATTGTGCTCAAGACTGCAGTCATTTCCACAGAGCTTTCCATGTTTCTACTCTTGTTCTTGTTATGGTGCTTTCTCCATATAGCAGCCACAATAATTTTCAAAACTGTAAATCAGATTGCATCATTTCTATTTTAACCACTCCTCCTCATACTGTCTCTTCATGCCTGCTCCCCAGCCCCATAAAATGCTCTTCCTTGCATTGTCTAGTATTTTACTTCCACTGTGGTACTGACCTGCTGAGAAAGTGAAGCCCCTTCATGCAATCTGATTCCTTGCTCACAGGTAAAATGAGGCCCAAAATATTTATGGATCTGAAAATCCTTTCCAGTGTTTATTACTGGGCAGGTTGAAAAGCTTCCTAGGCAACCCTTTCCTCCTTCGAAGCTCAGACAGTGGGAACTTCAGGGACCAGTGGTGGTGTTTCTTTCCTAATATGTGATGAAGGTACGTACTACAGAGAGTTGGGAAAAATAATGTGGACCTGGGGAGGCAGAGATGGATTAGTGGGAGAATAAAATGAGGAAGTAAAACAGCAGGCGGGTTTAAAAGAGGGGCACAGAATAAATTTTTACTTTATAATTCATGTTACAGTAAAATTTAATAAATTGGTTTATAGTAAAAAGAGTAATAAAATGATACTGATTAGCATTATATTAATAATTACACTATTTCTCTCTGAATATATATAGTCCCTCTGCAATGACCTAATAATGGTTTTAAAAAGCTCTAATGGTGGTATATTACTGGCCAACATGTCCATAATAGGCATTAATTATATTGTATTAAACAGATCCAGAGCTTTTTAAAGGTACAATAGGCTAATAAAACACCAAAAACCTAATTGCTATTCTTAGACTTCAGAATTAAAATTAAAATGACCTTAATGATAGTAAACATTTTAATAAAAAAAGTATCCGTAGCACATTTGTTATGGTGTAGTTTTTTCACTGTAAGGAAAAATTTAAAAATCAGTAAGAACAAAATGATTACTCAGACCTTGTTACACAAATATTGCTGTTAAATTATCTCTTTTTCTTCTATATCTTATTGTGTGGTTTTCAGAGCCTTTTATAAGTCAGCCACTAGAGAGCAAACTTCTTCTTTTTATCAGGTTGTGGTTTTCTATTGAAAAAAAAAGTATATATATATATATATATATATATATATATATATATCACATAACTATCACTAATACTACATTTTCTCAGACTGTAAAAATCTGATGATATAGCTTCTGAATGCCTGGGGTTGTGGGCACAGGAGGTAGAAGTGGGGAAATTTTAAGGCCTTTTATATTAAATACATAAGAAAGAACAAAACGTTGTATTGTAATGTTGAGCTACCTTCCTGGAGTGAAAATGAAACCTTCTGTTAATGGAGCATAAAGTCTTATGTTTCATTCCATGTAATAAAATGATAGGTAATTTTTGGTCTGACAGGCATCTTAGGCCTTTTCTCCAAGCAAGTGTTTCTAGAAAGTTCAAAGAAATGATATTGTTCCAGGTGAAATGTGGATAAATTACATTGTCGGCTAATTCCAGAGGCTCCAGCCAGGCCAAAAAAACCCCCAAACAAACAAAACAAAAACAAAAACAAAAAACCAGTTGTAGAATATTCTAATCTATTGGATGGAATCTCTACTATTGACAACTCTTCTAAATAGATGTTAGTCCACAAATACCAATATACAGGCAGATCAACCTGCTAAGGGGTGTCAGGGGACAGAATTTTAGTGCACGTAGAAGAAACCTCAACTTACCAGGCACCAGAGGGTCTTTCTCAGCTGGTGTTTTGGGCAAGATTTATTCAGTGAATAAAACCATTTTCTCTTCCAGTGGACTATTAACCATTGGCTTTGTGCACATGACTCTAGGGACTCATGGCTGAACAAAATCTTTGGAATCAAATCTTATCTCTACTGTCTAGGCTTTGGAGTATTTGAGGAGCTGAAGCTTAGAATTTTGATTTTTGTGTACTGCTACAAAATAACATTTAACAGCTATAAGTACATTATACAAGATATATAAGAAGGGAGATTTCAAAACTTTGCAAGGAAACACTTTCCAGGATTTATTGGCTATTCTGTTATAATATTTTTCTTATATTGAACAGACTCATGAAATTATCTATATTTGAACAATTTGGCTCATAAAATGATAATTTCACAGGGTTTGGCCTAATACTTTATTCTGCAAGACCTCCCGGGGAGAGGCCTCAATGGGCATTGTCCATCATTTAATCAGTAATCAGCAATCACTGCATGTTCACCAAGGCATTGCAACTCAACAGACAATCATTGAACACAGCCTTTGTGCCAGCCTGGTGATGCACAATGTAGCAAACATTAGGGACAATGTTTGTCCTGTCTTTACAAAACTCATGTTCTACTGTGAGACACTAATATGAATCACTCACTGTAGGGAGAGTCAGACAGGTGATACATTCTCTAGGGAATAAGAGAGAGGATGAGATTCACTCCTGACTGGGGGACTCTAGGAAGACTTCACTGAGGAGGTGACCCTTGTGTTTGGGGACGGATTCTTACATGGAGGAGGGGGTGATTTAGCTGAGACCAGAAGTATGCATAAGGTTATTCTTACTATTTCTGTCAGGTATCTGCAACTGGGGTTGTCATATTCTCACTAGGCAGTAAGGTCTCTGAGGGCAGTAGTCTGCAACCAAGGGAACCTGGCAGAGAGTGGAGGCTTCATTCAGACTCCCATGCCTGTGCAGTGCACAGGGTGAAAACACTTGCTCTGTAGCCACACTGCCACTTAAGAGCTGTGGGAACCTGAATAATTTATTCAACTTCTTGGTGCTTCAGTGCCCTCATCTCTAAAATGTGTTTAAATAATGGCACCTATCTATTTTCTCCTTTGGAAACCTGACATGACTGGACAATTCCACAGGCCCATGGATGGGCTCAACAAAACTCTCTTTATTGACACACTAAGGGAGCCCCCACAGAAAGAATGAGAGAAGGAGCTGGACTTACGGAAGAGGGAGTCAGGATGGCAGTTCTGGTTTAATGTAAAGCCCTAGTTAATTAAGGGATTCAGGCAGAACACTGTCCAATGTAATGTTTTCCATTGGCCCAGTTCTGTGCACTGATTCTCGCAGTGTGTGTGCAAACTAGGTTTACAAGTAAATAAATGAAATCCCGGAAAAGCTATTTTTACCTACAGCTCTCTAAAACCCTGGGGTCTTGTAGAGTTTCTTTCCTAGCCCTTAAACAGATTGTAACTCAGAGTGATCAGTACTATCACCTTCAGGGCCCCAGGACTTCTGCTGGGTGGCAGAGGTGCCTGGCAGATCCTCACCCAGCAGAAGCAGCAGCCTCATTTGATATCAGGTGGGATGTCCCTGAGCACATTTGGCACAGCTCCTGGGAATGCCCAGAAATTTGGTATGGGTGGGACTTCATGGAAAGGCCCTACAATAAATAGCAGGGAGGGTGAAAGTCAGCAAAAGAAAGCTACCCAGCAGTGCTACCCTTCAGGCTGCCATGGTCTGGGGCACATCAATTACCTGAATCCTGATTGCAATTCAACAATTTGCATTGTAAGTGAAGGTCAGAAAAGTTGTTAAAAAGTTCTCCTTCTATCTAAGAAAGTAAGATAACTTATTTTGGATAGCTAAAAAAATATATATACAAAGATGCAAAATTAGATTAAAATTGCCATTAGCTTATTATGCAATGATTACTGCTTTTGATATATTTTTAAAAATGCATTTTGATGTACAGTATTTCCATCCAGATTTTACACCAGCAAAAGACATGTATATTTGGAATTAACTAGTTTTTGAAGATTTATCCAAATAGTTATGTATTGCTATAGAAATTTTACCAATTCTTATTCTCTTTTTCACTTAACATATATATTTATATATATATATATTTAACTTTATTGTTGTATTACATCCATCCCCTTTTTGCTCCCCTCTGTCCCCCTCACTTAACATATTTTGAATTTTTTCTTATATTAGCTATTATTGAAAATATCATTTAATATGTATATTTCCTTATATAGGTTACTATACATTTAAAAAGTCATTTAAATTTTTATTAAAATATAATAGGTAAATATTATATGCAAATATTCTACAAAATGAACTCATGCTGAAGGTCGTTAAAAAAATACAAATTTCTCCACTCACCCTTACCTACTTTTCCTTGCTTCAAGAGGAACTACTTCCAATTTGTATACAGCAGCTTCCTTTGATATTTGCCTTTATTTATTTATTTCCTCTCCCAAGGATATGTTGTTCTTGATTTTAGAAAGAGAGAAGTGAGTAAGGAGAGAGAGATAAAGAGAAACATTGATGTAAAATAGAAACATCGACTGGTTGCCTCCTGTATGCAATCTGACTAGGGGAATGGAACCTGCAATCTTGAACACAAAATCTTTTGGTGCAAGGGATGATGATCCAACAAATAGAGATATCTGGCGAGGTGGTTTTATCTCTGTATTTTACAGTAATGTTAATATTTTATTATTTCTTCATTTACTAAGTTTGTGCATATAGTGAGGACTTTTGCTTCCTTTTACCCTCTGTTTCTGGAATCTTTTAATGTAATTATATTTTATTTTTTACTAACTATATATTCAGTGTTTTCATGATAATATTATATGAATATTATTTACCTCTGATGTAAGTTATATGCCATGATTATGTTTTCTTTTGTGTGTATTTTTTCTTGTAATTAATAATTGTAATGTTCATTTGCATAAATTTCTTTGACATGTGTTAAGTCTTTATACCTTCCCGTAGCTCTGTCAAATGGCTCTCTATACAATTTTCCACATGGTCAAACCTGTCATGTAACATCACTTCTATTTTATTCTGTAAAATTCCTTTAAAGGCCTCTGACCTCCT
This sequence comes from Noctilio leporinus, assembly GCA_004026585.1. Taxonomy (NCBI): domain Eukaryota; kingdom Metazoa; phylum Chordata; class Mammalia; order Chiroptera; family Noctilionidae; genus Noctilio; species Noctilio leporinus. Next base: position 29,569 of record PVIW01003127.1, on the reverse strand, counting down.
GCTCCATTCTAGATTATTTCTCCCTAGGCTAGGAGCCTATAGATGTTTTAAGTGATGCACTGTTAAAATTGCTTTTAGGAAAGCAAATACCTGCAATATTTGTATTATTGTTCATTTATAAATGTGTTTTTATATAATAAAGTAGTATGTGTATTATGACTTATAATCAGAAATAAGAATTTTGAAGGTTAATATAAAAACACATTTTAAAAAGATATTATTTCCTTCTTGTACCCACAATGACTGTCTTTCACTCACCAGGGTATGAGACCACTGCTCTAGGCTTACTCACAATGATTGTCCTGGGAATTTTCTTTGCCATCAATCCAGGAATTCCTTTTGGCTAGTTCTCATGTTGGACTTAGCTTCTTGGATTCCATGTTTCCTTCTTTTAAGTTCTTTCTCTCATTTGGATGAAGCACATTCTCTAGTGGCTTCCTAAGAAAAGGTGCAAAGGATATTAATTTCCTAAGATTTAGTTTGTTAAAAATGTCTTTATATGAGAGAATAAAAATACAAATGAAGAGAAAATATTTGTAAAACACTTATCTGATGAAGGATATGTGTCCCAAATATACAAAGAACTTCCAAACAATATATATGCATGACCTATGGACATGTGGGGTTGGCTTGAAGGAGGGGTAGGGTGGTCTGGGTGGAGGTGGGCAAAGGGGAAAAGGTAGAGACAAGTGTAATAGTATAAACAATAAAAAATAAAGAAAAAAAAGCAAATAGTTCAATTAATAAATGGGCTAAAGATCTGAATAGGTACCTAACCAAAGGAAATATACAGATATCAAATAAACATATGAAAAACTACCATGATCATATGTCACTAAGGAATGCAGATTAAAACAATAATGAGATAATACTATATACCTATGAGAATGACCAAAATCCTAACTCTGAAAACGCCAAATTCTGAAAGGTTGTAGAGCAGTAGAAACTCTCATTTATTGCTGGTGGGAATGCAAGATGGTATAGCCATTTTGGAAGACAGTAAGTTAGGTGATCCAGCCATCACACTAACTGGAATTTACCAAAAAGAGTTGAAAATTTATGGCCACACAAAAACTTGCATATAATATTCATAGCAGTTTTATTATAATTGTCCAAACTTGGAAGCAAACTTGAAAGATGTCTTTCAACAGGTGAATGGATAAATTGTAGAACATCTATACAATTAAAGAAAAAAATCTATCAAGCTATGAAAGACATGGGGAAGGCTTAACTGCAAATTGTGAAGTGAGAAAAGCTCGTCTGAAAAGGCTATGTACCATATAATTCCAACTATATGGCATTCTGGAAAAGGAAAAATTGTAGAGACAGTTAAAACATCAGTGATTGACAGGGGTTGGGGAAGGAGGGAGAAAATGGCTAGATGGAACATAGGGAGTTTTTAGGCAGTCAAACTACTTCATCTAGATACATGACTCATGCATTTGTCTAAACTCAAAGAACGTACAACACAAAGAATGAACCATCATGTAAACTATGAGCTTTGGTTAAAAATAATCTATCAATATTCATTCATCTATTATAACAAAAATACCACATTAATGTAAGATGTAAATAATAGGGTAAACTGTGTGGTTGCAAGGAAGTGGGGAAGTATGGGAGAAAGGGATATACATGATGACTGTCTATATTTCTGCTCATTTTTTCTGTAAACCTAAAATTGCTGTAAAAACAAAGTATGTTAATTTTAAAAGACTTTATACTCACATGTGATTAATACTTTGGGTTGAAAATTTTAGACTAAAAATCATTTTCATTTAGAGTTTTGTAGACATTGCTCCATTGTCCTCCAAATTCAGTGTTACTCTTAGAAACCTCATTCCATTTTGTGTTGTGATCCATGCTGTACTCGATTCTCCCTTTCAGTCCATTCGCCAGAACTTGTCAACATCTCTATTTTTAATGTTTTGAAATATCTTTTTTTAAAAGATAGTTTATTTATTTATTTATTTTAAAGATTTTATTTATTATTTTCAGAGAGAGGGATAGGGAGAGAAGCAGAGAGAGAGAGAGAGACATCAATGTATGGTTGCCTTTCACCTGCCTCCCACTACGGATCTGGCTGGAGACTTGGCTTACAACCTGGTTACGTGCCCTGGCTGGGAATTGAACCAGTGACCTTTGGGATTGCAGGCCAGAGCCTTATCCACTGTGCCACGAGCCAGGGCTTAAATTTCATAATGCAGGTTATTTATTTATTTATTTATTTATTTCATTGGCTTTTTAATCTGGAGATTCATGCCCAATAGTCTTAAAACTTTTCTTAAATTATTTCTTAGATGATTTCTTTTCTATTATTTTCTCTCATCTCTCCTATTAATCTGGGTATTTGGATTGATTCTCTAATTTTCTTATCTTTCCTCTTTTAATGTCAATCTCTTTATTTTTGTCATTGAACTTCCTGTTTTCCTTGACGTTATTTGCCAATCCCCAAATTAGGTCTGTCATTTTTGCTTATTATTTTCTCTTCTTGGAAACTATTAATTGTAGTATTGTTGAAATTATCTTTTGTTCTCTGCCATGTCTCTGTGTCCTTCCTCCCTCCTCAGTTAATTTTGATCTCTTGCATTCAAGGCTATCCTCCAATGTTTGGTAATATTTGTTCATTTATAGTTAAGAAGAGGATACTGTGTATGTGTGGGGCTAATCAACTGGTAAATCATGCTGTGGAACAATTGGGGAGTATAGAGCTTTGTAATTGAACTTCCAATATGTGAGCATGTATTGTCTCCTCAGGTTCATTTCCTTCAAAGGAGGATACTACCATCTCCTGCCTAGGGGCGTAAGACTTGCTGCCTAGAAAAGGCTGGAGTTTAAGCATTCAGAATGAAGAGGCCATTTGGTCCCTTTGTTTTCAACTCAGCACTCTATTTCCATCCTCTTCTCTGGAGACTTTTTGTTTCAAGTTCTTCAGATACTCCAGGATAACAATGTTCAAAATTTCCCATCTTTGGCCAGTGGACGCCTCTTCAGGTATTCTAATGAGTCCTTTAACACTCCAGTTGATAAAATTCTTGCTATCTGTTATGACAAGATCTTCTAGGATCAACTTCTATCTTCTTTGCCCTAGACCTTGAATCAAACATTTCTCCAAGGATCCCTAGTCTTTTTTACTTGAAAATGGTAATTGGAGACAAAATCCTGGCGTAAGGATACTCATTGCTACTGAATCATTGTGGTGGGATTTCCCCCTCTGTTTTTAAAAATATTTCATTCATTATTTTTAGAGAGAGGGGAGGCAGAGAGGAAGAAAGGGAGAGAAACATCAATGTATGGTTGTCTTTCATCTGCCTCTAGCTGGGGACCTGGCTGGAGACCTGGCTTGCAACCTGGGTATGTGCCCTGACTGGGAATTGAACCAGCAGACCCTTGGGTTCACAGGCCAGTGCTCAATTCACTGAACCACACCAGCCAGGAACTTATGCTGAGACTTTTTAATGGAAAGAGCTAGAAAATATTTATTTTTGAAGATAATATTAAGAGTTTATAATGATGCTTCTGGTTTACTATCAAGACAGAAAAGCTCTTATTTAATATATCTGATCTTGTATGTATACTTGCTTCTACACTGAGAATCCTCTCTCTCAACAGCACTAGATTAATAACACTAGAGTATCATTGATTGCTCTCCCCCCACAGTACACACATCAATGTCAGAATATTAATACCAACATTACTACCAACAAAGTAATTACTATAAACGCTTAAGATGGTTTTGTTTTTAGAGTCTATAAATAGCCTCTCCCTTCCTTCTCATCCCATTGACAGTACAGCAATCCAGACCCTTGCCAACCTATACTCGAATAAAATGACAGTTTTCTTCTTCCTTGACTTCCCTGGCTCCAGCCCATTTTATGTTCTGTAACCAGATAGATAAGCTTAAAAAATATTTATTTGTGTCTGTTATCTCCCTATTAAAAAAATAAAACACCAATTTGGTAGCTTCTTGATGTATAAAAGAAAAAATATCTGCATTTTTTAACCTGTTCAAAGACCCCTACCCACCATCATGTCTTATCACCACCCTTCTGACTCATCTAGGCAAACTTGCCGTTTTAGTTACACTATCCTGCAGATACAGTTTTTATGTTTCCACCTCTGTGCCTTTGTGTAAGCAATTTTCTCTCCCTGAAATGCTCTTCTCTTTTGCTTTGTGCCCTAAATTATATAGATTTTCAATATAAATCTAAATTATATAGGTTTTTACCTTGCAGAAACCAAACAGGATGGACCCATCATTCAATTTTGGGTTCCCACCCAAAGTTTGCTTTTGATGTCAAGACTGAGGAGGCACCCGTGCACTAGGAAGGTATAAAAAGGCTTATTACTCACATGCTGACTTCCTATGGAGAGTGACGCAGGCTCCCAAGTGGTCTGAAATTGGCTTGAGAGAGCAGAGAAATAAGTCTGGCTCCATTTTTATTGTGATTACAGAGTGGGGTTGGCATGAGGGAACCCACAGGGCCAGGGTTTGAACCTACTGCCAGCACCAAAGGAAGAGGTAACCACATTTCTTATTGGTTTATCCAGATGTTGGGCAGAAAGGGTATGAAAGTTATGGTGCTTGAAAGCTGTCAGCAGTCAGATCAGAGGTAGAGTCAGGCCCTTCATTACAAAGGCTCAACGCAAATCTCACTGACCTCTCTAATCCTCAGTCATCACTTTTCTTCTAAATTCCCAGCATTTGGCTTTTGTTTTGCCCCATCCTAATATTTATTTTTTCTGATATTTGACTTTTAGAACTAAGTTTAATTACTTTAGAGTCGTACCTCCAAGGGTAGAATCCAAGTTTTATAGGTGCTGAATCTTACATAGCTTTGGGTATGATGCTCTTCATGAAAAAGAGTACAAACTGGGTACATCTTGAAAGGGAGCTGTGCTTGGGAGGGACTCTGCAGCTTGAGCTTCACAGTACCTCTGCCCCTGCATTCCTCTTATTCATGAAAAATATATTAAAAATTTACATGCAGTAAAGTTCACTTCTATTGGTTACAGTTCTATGAGTTTGTACATATGCATAGTCTCTTGTAATTACTATAATAGACAAAGTACAGAGCAAATTCAATGACACAAAGACCCCCTTGTGCTACTTTGTATTTAGAATCTCTCCAGCCCCTCTTATATATTCTGATTTTTCCATTAGACCTAAACAACTTTCACCTGTTAAGAGTTTGTTGTTGTTGATGATAATGGTCAGAAAAAATGATATTTTATTTTCCATTAGGAATGGGTTTTCAGCGATAAACAAAGCTGTTGAGCATATTCTTTCATAAGAGTTACAAAGGAAGTCTTCCATTTAACTAGGAATTCACAAATTAAATAAAAAATGACCATAATTTTATATGAGACCCTCAGTGATGAAATTCATGAAATTCAACTAGTTTTAGATCCTTCCCTTTGGCTGATGTTTGACTTAATTGGCACAGCATAATAATGCCTGGAACATGTAGATGTTTAAAAAAATATTTGGTGATTTAAATTAGTGAACTAGCTTACTGAATCAGAGGTTACTAAAATTACACTACAAGCAGCATCCTTTTAAAAGTATACCCTTATTCTTAACTTTACATATTTCTATGTACACGTAAACACATTTCTGTGTTTATAGACAGATATATTTCTTCTCCTTTGGGAGTTGTAGAAACATGATCAGGAATCACAGTACTGCAGATCAGACCCTTGAAGGTGGGCTGGTTTCTCTAATCAGAGAAAACAAGATCTTTCCATTTTTTAAAAAAGATTGTATTTATTTACTTTTAGAGAGAGGGAGAAAGAGAGGCAGATAAACATCAATGTGTGGTTGCTTCTTGCCCACCCCCAACTCAAAACCTGGCCTGTAACCCAAGCTTGTGCCCTGACTGGGGTTTCAAACTAGGGGCCCCAGGTTCACAGGCTGGCACTCAATCCACTGAGCCACACCAGCCAGGGCAAACCTAGGTCTTTTTAAATGGAGCAGGTTGAGAAAGCAGAAAAAAAGTCTTTTGCTGAGCTATCAACTGAAACACGTAATAACATCTTAGTAGCCTAAATGGCCCAGTACCCAAAGTGATTCTGTGCAATAGAGATCAGATCAATTTTGCCCATGCTTGTTTGCAACTGAAGAATACCTAATTTACTGTTTTGACAGAATCATTACTGCTGGACTTGGATTCTTCACTTAATCTGAAACTGAAAATGGCTTTAACAACAAGAAGAGGAGGAAGCAGAATGCTCTTCTCACTTTCTTAATGCCTAACGATGAACTGTTTTCAGATAGCACTGTATACCTGACCTTCAGCAGAAAATTATTATGCCTTGGTCTGCCAGCGCAGAACAAAGAAGGGACACACAACTGGATGTTCCAGATAAAAGTCCAATTAACCTCAAAATAGTTCCTCACAGAGTACAGGGAAGAAGCTTGGAAGGCAGAGGCTTCAGCTCAAAGTACATCTTCTCTCCTTGTGATGAGTTGTATTAACCAAACTGTTAATTCAGCCTCAGGGAAGGTCAGCAGTTCGGCTCCCTTCTGTCTCCCTGCCACTTCCTGAATGTCTGCTCATCAGAGTCTTGTCAACAAGCAGGCAGTTTGTTTGCTTAGTGGGATTACAAACAGAAGTGTGGGTGAGAATTTCAAGAAAAAACAGTTTCAGCAGCAGCTGGCAGCCAGCCGACAGAGTTCTCCCGAGAATGGAGAAAGGAAGGCATTTTTTATCCTCGTCTATATAGGCCTGGGGATTTGAAACCATGTGGTCATTCCCAGAAGAGGAGCACAGGTTTACAAATGCCATCTTTCGGAATAGTGCCATATTATATTTTTAAAGGCTGGCTAACAGTTGCTTTATTCACCTTTCTGTGAAAGATTTATCTGCATAGACCAGACTTTTGGCTCTGGATTATTTCCAATTGTGTCTGAAATGATAAGACTAGTTATTTCTTGTATTCAACCCTTGTGGGGAATTAGGTAGACAGCCCTTGCCTCTTTGGTTTCATTAATTCCCAGGCATTTACAACCATCCAAATTGTGTTTGATTAGCATAAACTAGATTTCCCTCAAGAATTTCCTAATACATTTCTTCTGCAATCAAGTCCCACTAGGACACAGTAAGCCCCTCTGTTCATCCAGTGTGTCATTCAAATAGATGTAAAGAGAGAGACACTTGGTGATGACAAAGGACTGAGGCTGCAGGGTGCAGTTCAGAAACCAACTCAGCAACAGCAAAGATAATGGTGATTAGGGGCAACAGAATCCTTGCTAACAATGTCCTTATGATCCATGCGGTCAGCCAGCTCTTTAGGAGCAAAATCTGATAATAAGGGAGTTGTGATAATTTTTTTTTTTTTTTTTTTTAAAGAACAAAGTCCCTGTAAAATTTGATCAAATAAAAGAAGACTATTGGAGCATTAGAGAGAATCTCTTAGGAATTGCAGGGTGAAGGCAATTCTCTTTCAAGATCTGTATGGCCTTTCCCTGCATGGTTTCCCTTTGTACATTTTGTGGGGTTTGCATATTTTTCTGAAACTTTATCTGTGGGAACCCTTTGAGATCCAGGTAAAAGTTGGGACTATTATTCCATTCACTCCAGGAGTTACACTCTTTGCTTGAAGTTTTTCGGACCACACGGCTAGTATGAATTTGAACTGCAAGCCATGTAAGGACTGGCATATGGATGTGAACACTCTTGGGAGATTGTTTAACCATCCACTCAGTACCAAGATCAAGAGAGACACGATCCTCGCTGCCACCTTTTATGGAACAGGTTTTATTGCTCATTCATCTGTGTATCAGTTCCAACACTACATGAGGGGTCTTTATTTTGATTGCCCATCGTAGGTGGGTCTCCAGCCCTGTGCAGGCCTGAAAGCGGAAGCTCAAATGCTCCAGGGTTTGGCAGAAACTTTCAAGGTAAAAGCCAGCTTTGGTATTCACTTACCAACCAGAGCCCATGCTCTGCTGTACTTTAGGGGGGATCTGCAAAACCTTAATTTTATCCAGCTCATTTATGCATTTAAAATAAAATAATTTTTTAATTGACATTTCAGTTGAGTCAGTCAGGAAGTTATTTGGAAGATCCTGCAGTGTCTTCACTTTTCTATAAATATCTCTTTGTGTTCGTTTCCCTATTAGGTCAGCTTATATGGAAGTTCTTAGATCTCCAGAATTCTGGCTTATTGTGGTCTGATAGCTAAGACTTTTTTGGTTTGGACACAAATTCAGTTGCTGCTCTCGTTGATATTTTCCCTTGTCATTTCAATTATTAAGAGAGGGGCCTAATTTTCAAGTTGAGTTGCTCAGGTTCATAGGTCATTGGTCTAGGGTTCAATCAGGTGTGGTCAGTGTATGTGTGTGTGTGTGTTGGATGGTAGGGCCATGTGTTCACAGGTGGGTAGGTAGGCAGTTTCTCACAGAAAAGGACGTGGGAAGGAACCATAACATATCTTGTATAAACACTGATAAGAATAATACACCTCCTCCCCTTGTCTTAAAAACAAAACAAAATAAACAACAACAACAAAAAAAAGCCAAACCAAACCAAACCAAATCAAAACAAACAAACAAAAAAATGAATGGGATTCAAAGCAGAGGTGGTTTCTATCAAATTCTTAAGATAAGATGGATTGTTCTTATGAGAGGACATGATATCCAAAGTAGAATCCTGAATTAAGACTTAGTCTTAGTTTCATGGCCCTTGAACTCTGTTTATGCTCTTTTAAAGACCAAGAAATGATTGGAGAGACACATGAGAATCAAAATAGACTCACCAAAAAAGAGGTGGAATATAAACCAAATAAAAATGGTGACATTTATGGAGAGTTTTAAATAATATTGGGGAAACACTTTGGTAAAAGCCTAAACAGGAAAAAGGATAGAAAATTATATATTTCATATGATTTTAGAATTAAAATACAAGAAAAAGGGGACAGAGGGGGAAAAAAAAAGGGGATGGATGTAATACAACAATAAAATTTAAAAAAATAATAAAATACAAGAAAAAACTGAAAAGAAATACAATGTTAACCATGGTTCTTTGGAGTAAAATTTTAAATGATTACTTTTTCATGTCTTTTTGACTATTCTACCAATTTTCAATAATGGGTAGTTTTATGATGAAATAAAAATTAAATCCAAGCAACCACATAAAGGACTGTAGTATTCCAATGTACCTTATCTTTAGGCCCAAATAGCATATAGTATTGATGTACTTATTGAAGATAATGTACTGAATGAGATCACATTTTACAAGGGTGGGTTAATTGCTCAGATGATGATGGATTTGAGGTTACTATCATGTAATTGTTTCATCTTTCCAAGTAGGCAACAACCACCCTACAGCAAGGCAACAGTCACAACAACAATTGGTTGGGTGGTAACTATATGTGTCACATGCATTATCTCATATAACCATCACACTGATCCTATGAAGGAAGTATTATTATTTCCAATTTTTGGATGATAAAACTGAGGCATAGAGTATGTATGGACCTTGTGCAAAATTGCACTGCTAATAAACAGTCCAGATTAAGTATGGATCCTAACCAGAGCCCTTGAAACCATGATTTTTTAAAAAATCAGTTATCCTCCAGAGTAGTTCATCTTGTGTGCAGAAGCACAAAGCTGAACACACAGTCCATAAACTCTACCCAGAAACCTACAGTTCCAGGGGTTTTCAGAGGCTGCTGTGTGTTTGGCTATAGGCAAGTTATTTTTCCCACCATGGTTAGCAGAAGTGAAAAAAAGATTTCATAGTTGGCTTCCATCAGGCTGGGTATTGGGCTAAAATGAGAAGCATCCAGTGAAAATTATTTGATAGCAGTCATTGCTGAGAACTGTATAAAAGCAAACTACATTCCAGCTCAAAAATAGACTTTAAAAATCTATATTGCATACAGATAAACGGAAGCCACATGAGCTGAACTGGGCTAGGATACCTCCACTGCTGAGCGGTCCAGCTGTGTGGGACAGCTGGTAGTGCAACTGTAGTAGCCATGGACCTGGCCTCAACAGTTCTGGGCTTGCCTGTAGAAAAGAAAAGTTATATGCACAGGGTAACAAAATTCACAAAAGTGAATACAGTGAAATATCCCCCACCCACAACCCTCATTTTCTCTTCTCAGGGGCAACTATTGTTACCAATTTCTTAAGTGTTCTTCTAAAAAGATTTTATACATAAAAGTATATATTTAGTATTTATGTTTATGTGTTTAAAACAGCACATAAATGCTATCAAACTACACCCACCTCTTTTTTCTCTCCTTAATCCATCTTGGCAGAGTTTACCATATACACTGTATAGTTGTGTATAAAGTACTTGGCTGAGGGGAGATTGGGGCTGAAAGTCAGTAAATTATGTTCTCTGGCAGGAGGCTGGTCTGACCGGAAGAGGTACTCTTTTCTTAATTCACACAAAAATACCACATTGGTCTCTAGAGTTTGTCCATATTAGCATAAATAGGTTTATTTCACTTTTTTTTTTTTTTTTTTGCCGTTGCAGAGTGTTTTGTTGTAGTGGATGAAACAATACTTTAACTAGTTTCCTATTGGTGAACATTCTTTCCACATTTTTGCTCTTAAAAAAAAATGCTGTAATAAATTTTCTTGCCTGAATATTTTTGTAATCTGTGTGAGTGCATCTGAGGAGTAAGTTTGGGTATGTCATTTTTGAGATTCTGAAACATTAGGTTTCAAATGAGAAAAATATATTGTTTAAAAAGACCTTGTCCTAGCCGAGTGGCTCAGATGGTTGGATTGTTGTCCTGTACACCAAAGGGTTGAGGGTTTGATCCTTGGTCAGGGCAGATACCTAGGTTGAAGGTCAATCTCCATTCAGGGTGGGTATCAGAGGCAACTGATGTTTCTTTTTCATACTGACGTCTCTCTGTTTCTCTCTCTCTCTCCCCATTCCTCTCTCTCTAAAATCAATAAACATATCCTCAGGTGAGGATTAAAAATATACTAAAAATACTAAAATAAAGACCTGAAATCCAGAGGCAGTTAATTTTTTGTAAACAATATTTCAAATTCTCATTCATTATCAGCCTTGATAACTGACTTCCAGCTGCCACAGGAAGTGTTTGCTTTTTTCTCTAGGGCTCTAATCATCTATAGCAGGTGACTTTCCTCTCTTTAAGTTGTTCTTGCAACCTCCAGAATTGTCCTTTGGAGAGGTTCCCACTGTCTGAAGTTCAGATAAATAAAAATTTCTCACCTGATTTCCATGGGTAGGTTCCATGGGTAGGTGTGGTTTGTTTTCATACTTCTGAAGACTTTAGCTTTCCTATGATTAAATATCAATAAATCTGATTTCCAGAGTACAGACAGTATAAGGATGAAGTGAAGGGATTTACATAAAATAATTTTTATGAAAATGTGTGTATGTACGTATTTCTTTGTTTCTAGAGAGAGGGGAAGAGAGGGAGGGAGAGAGGGAGAGGAATATTGATGTGCTAGAGAAACATTGATCAGTTTCTTATGAGCTTCCTGAATGGGGACCAAACCCACAATCTAAGCATTTGCCTTGAGCAGGAATTGAACCGGAGGCCTTTTGGCTTTGCAGTACAACACCAAACCAACTGAGCCGGTCAGGACAGAATTTTTATTCTTAAGAGGCAGCGTGGTGAAGTAAACAGGGCAGGGCCTTTAGAACCAACAGAATAGGGATGAGAATCCTAGATCTGTCATGCTTGAAAATGAATATGTGTAAAGAAATTTGCACATAATTGGCAATCAGTAACTAGAAGTGATATTGATGATGATGATGATAATTGTGATGATGATGATGATGGTGATAGTGATGTACTGTGTATGAATGAGTAAGGAAATGAATATTTTCTGGGGGCTGTGCTGAGTATTATATAAATGTTAACTGATGTTCATCCCATATAGTAAGCATCAGACATTCATTTTAAAGTCAAGGCCAAAGAAGTGAACAAACTTGTTCAAGGATCCACAGCTAGGGCTAGTATATAAGCCATGTTCCTCCACATTTTAGTTGATGTTCTTTTCTTAAAGATGTATAATAAAACTATTTTTTAAGGAAGTAAGCCATGTTTTAATGATGTTCTGAACAGTGAATTATATAAATTCATTCCTTCTGCTTTCTAAAGACTTATTTATTAAGGGTAGCTTTGAGTTTCAATAACAATACAAGAGATGGCTTGCAAGGAGGGCAGGTTTACTAACAAGGTTTGAATCTGAAGAAGTAATAAAGAAGTCTTATGAAGAAACCTTTGATCTGAAATTGTATAAAAATGTGTTGTGATAATAAGTACTTTGTTGATCTTCTCTGTAGCCTTGAATATTTTTCTCAGTATGTATTTCAGCCCTCAAGAAAATTCTCTATTTTATTTATTCTTGGTATTCATCTTTCCACCTATGGAATGTATCAGGCTCTTAATTTCATTCTCCATTGCTAAGCTGGACACTGGATAGCTTATTTCTCTTATCTCTTTCTAACTACATGGTAGTAGATTTTCTTGTTTCTTATCTTTTTTGAGAAATATGACTAGTCAGATACTTTTTAGAGTAGGAGGCAGAAAGATAAAGCAGCCTTGGGGGAAATGCAGCTCTGAGGCTTGCTTATTTAGAAAGCTTAGCATGTCTGGCAGCTGCCCCTCCTCTGAACAGGACCATCAGTTATCCATGGTCCTCAGTGAATGTATTCTCATTTACTCTTTCCGAAGAGAATCTTTTTTTAGGCAATCTACCCATACTAACTGGGCCAAAGAATAAACATTCAACCTTTTAATTTAATTTTAATGTAAACTTCTATTATGAAAACTTAACTTTCGGTGCCACTTGATGCCATTTAATCATGAATGAAAGTTATTTGCATTCGTCTGACAAACATTTATAGCATGGGTTAAGATGGGTGTGGTGGATACAATGGTCCCAGTTTATATGGGGTAGTGTTCCCATATTAAACACAGTACATCCAGTTGAATTTGAATTTTGGATATACCTCAAATAATATATTTTTAGTGTATGTTACATGTAAAATCTGGGACATACTTATAGTAAAAAAATTATTTGCTGTTATCTGAAATTTAAATTTAACTGACATCTTGCATTTTAATTTGCTAAACCTGCCAACCTTAATTGTAGGATACTGACATATAAATACATAATCACGTGACAGTGGGGTAAATGCTATAATAGTGGTTTTCTAAAACATTCCAGCTGTTACCTCTGTGATATTTGCAGAGAAAAAATTCTGGCAGGGAATGAAGAGCAGACAAAAGGATATGTCTCTAGGCTGATGAGTCAGAGAGCGAGGACAGTCCCAATCTGGTCTTTGAGGGATGGAGAAAATCAAGCAAAGGTTTGTGGATAAACTGTGTAATCTAATATATAAATTGATTAAAATTCTTCCTGCTCCATCTCTTACCTTCAAAGACAACCCTCAAGAAAACGATTGGTGTTGACATTTTGGGTGCCTATTGGATTAGTTATTTATTTGGCAGTTTAGTTTTCATGTTCTTCTGTCTCTAGCTATCAAATAAAATGGTGAGCAGATATTTATTTCTTCAATAACTATAGTGCTAAAAGTACTGTATACTTGGTAATCTGGGAAGGATAGGGAAAAAGACAAGGAAGAAATAGTACAAAATAATCAAAGGGATTCCTGCTCTTGATCAGTCTGTGGTATGTACATGTATGTATGTGTGTGTTGGGGGGAATGGGGAGGAGTTGGGGTGGAAGTAGGGTTTGGGACTGGGAGAACCAAGAACCAAAGAGCCATGTTATTTCAAGCAATGTTTAAAAGAATAAAAATCCATTACAACCAAAAACCTGGAATTTGTTTGCACAGGATATAACCTTGATACTTAAGTATTAAGCAAGTAGAGTAGGTTTCCCAGCAAAGTTGCCTGGAGTCCTGGCTGGGTGGCTTGATTGGTTGGAGCATTGTACCAGTACACCAAGATGTTGTGGGTTCGATTCCTCGTCAGGGCACATACCTGGGTTGCAGGTTTGATCCCTATTTGGGCCCATTTGGGAGGCAACCAATCAATGCTTCTCTCTTATAATGATATTTCTCTTTCTCTTTCTCCCTTCCTCTCTTTCTAAAATCAATAAACATATCCTTGGGTGAGGATTTTTTAAAAAGTTGCATAAAGGAGATTAGTTCTGCCTTGGTTGGTAGCACAGCGGATAAGGCACCAGCCTACAAACCCAAAGGTCACTGGTTCGATTCCCAGCCAGGGCACATGACAGGGTTGCAAGTCAGGTCTCCAGCCAGCTCTGTAGTTGGAGGCAGGTAAGGGGCAATCATGCATTGATGACTCTCTCCCTCTCTCCCTCTCTTCCTTCCCCTCTCTCTAAAAACAATAAATAAAATCTTTTAAAAAAAAAAAAAAGATGAGTTCTATCTTAAAAGTATGGGATTTGAGTATAGAGGAGGAAAAAAGGGACTTCCCAAGGGGATAGTAACATATTCAACCACATAGTTTAGTACACCATGTGTGTGTCACACATGTGTGTGTGTTTTAGGAGGATCAACAGGGCTGGTTGGTATGAAGGTGAGAGGGTGAAGAGATTTAAGATGATTTTCAGAGTTGGAAGTTTAAAGGTTGTTTATTATCTGATTAGATTTTAAAACTGAAGGAAGCCCTGGCTGGTAGCACAGTGGATAAGGTGCCGGCCTGTGAACCCAAAGGTTGCAGGTTCGATTCCCCAGCCAGGGCACATAACCAGGTTGCAAACCAGGTCTCCAGTCAGGTCTGTGGCTTGGAGGCAGGTGAAACGCACCATACATTGATGTCTCTCTCCCTCTCTGCCTCTCTCCCTTCCCCTCTTTCTAAAAAAAATAATGAAATAAAATCTTAAAAAAAAAAAAAAAAAAGAAAAGACTGAAGGAGAAGGCTAAAAGAATTCATCTCACAAATAGAAAATTGATAAATGAAGGTATCTGGGACAGGTTGATAAAAAATGTAGGGCAAAGCAGTGGTTTCAGATAATATCTCAGATAACCCAAGAGCTGCCCCACTTTTGGTTGAATTACTCAAGAATTCAGAGGATTGATTCACAGAAGTTATGTTTTGCATTCATATCCTGCTAAGGGCATCCAACAGGAGGTATATTAGAAAAAATATCACATAGAAAAAGATAAAGAGTCAATTTAATTTTTCATTCTAATCTATGTTATACTTTAATTGCCTAATAAAAAATCCTTTTTGTTTGGCCCTCTTTCTTGCATGGAAGTATAGACCATGACTGCTAAAAAAACTAACTGCAGTTTTCTTGTACAACAAGAAAATGCATTGTTGTTAGGTTGGGTGTTTAATTAGAGTTCTGCAGACTCTGAATATCCTTCTCTAAATTTCACGTTAAAGCTTCGGGCCAATATTCTAAAAAATTAGAATAATTTACTTAGAATTCCCTTGGTTCACTTCATTCTTCTTCTTTCTCTCTTTTCTTATCTTGTTAATGATTTTAGTGTGGCATTATAGAGCCATAATAGTTTCTACTAATCTACTACTGTTAACCACCTTTAATTCAATATATTGAGAGACAGTATTTGATTGTTTTCTCTCTTGGTGGGAATCAGGAAGGGTAGGAGATTTGCAACTGATTTTTCTTTTCTGAAAGAAGAGAGAAAAGTACTTTACATCCCCATGACAATTCTGTAAATACCTATTTGCAATTAATTCCCTCACCTCTTTACCCATTCCCTCACACCCACCTCCATCTGGCAACCTTTAAAATAGTCTCTGTATCCATGATTCTGTCTCTGATCTAATTTGCTTAGTTTGTTTTTTAGATTCAATTGTTAATAAATACGTATTTTTGCATTTATTATTAGTTTTGATCTTCTTCTTTTTCTTAATAAAGTCCCTTTAACATTTCCTATAATAATGGTTTGGTGATGATGAATTCCTTTATTTTTTTCTTGTCTGGGAAGCTCTTTATCTGTCCTTTGATTCTAAATGATAGCTTTGCTGGGTAAAGGAATCTTGGCTGTAGGTCCCTGCTTTTCATGACTTTGAATATTTCTTGTCAATCCCTTCTAGCTTGCAAAGTTTATTTTGAAAAATCAGCTGATAATCTTACGGGAACACCCTTGTAGGGAATGCTTTTTCTCTTGCTATTTTTAAGATTCTTTATCTTTAACCTTTGGCATTTTAATGATGCTATATCTTGGGGTGGGCCACTTTGCATCCATCTTGTTTGTGACTCTCTGTGCTTTCTGGACTTGCATGTCTATTTCATTCATCAACTTAGGGAAGTTTTCTTTCATTATTTTTTCAAATAAGTTTTCAATTTGTTGCTCTTCCTCTTCTCTTAATGCCACCCCTATGATTTGAATGTTGGCATGTTTAAAGTTGTTTCAGAGGTTCCTAAGCCTCTCCTTGTTTTTTTATTCTTTTTTTCCCCCCAATTCATGTTTCTTCATTCTGCACTGATTGACTGTTTATTTTTTCTTTATGTTCTAAACTGTTGATTTGAACCCTGGATTCCTTCCCTTCATCATTGGTTTCTTGAGGATTATTTTTTGTTTCACTTAACATAGCCTTTACTTTGTGTATGGCTTTAACATAGCCATACACAAGCATATCTATCAAGTCTGTGAGTATCACTATCACCAGTGTTTTGAATTCTGCATCTGTTAGGTTGAGTATCTCCTTGTTGCTGAGCTTTTCCACTGGAACCTTGATCTGCTCCCTCTTTTGGGCCATACTTTTCTGTCTCATCAACTTGACAGCCTCCTGTGTTTGCCTCTGTATCTTAGGTAGAGCTGTCACACCTGCTTCATTGTAAGGTGTGGAACCTTAGGTATTTGTTAGTGTGGGGCAACCCCACACTTTTGTGGCACTCTATGTTGGGGAGGAGTCAGAGAGGGAACAATGTCACTTGCTCAGCTCTTGCTCCTTTCCCAGGCACTTCACCCACTTCTTGCATGGAACTAGAGCCCCTCTAGTCATTTCCCTGGTTGTGGTTCCCAAAGTAGCTGGATTTGCAAATGTTCTAAGACCCTGGGAGCCCTCTAAACAAACAGATTCTGCTGAGAGCCCAGCAGTTTTTTTGCCACCCCAACCCTCACTGGTTTTCAGAGTCACAAGCAATGAGGCTTTATTTTTCCCAGCACTGGAACTGTGAACTATGTGTTCTGACTTGGGGCTAGGATCACTCCCGAGGTGTCACCTTCCAACTTTTATAATATGTGACTATTCTTTCTGCCAGCCAGTCACAGTCACTGCCTTGTTGCCACCACTGCTGCCATCACTGCCACATCGTATCCTCTCTGCCCAGCTCCTTGGCTTTGCCCCTCCTACCCATCTGGATGAGTATTACTTCTTTCTATCTTTGTTGGACATCCATGCAGCTTGATTTTCTGGTAGTTCTGGTTGTTTTTAGTTTTGAGATAGATGTAATTCTTCTCATGTTTGTGGAGAGAGCCCAAGTGTATCTACTTATGCCTTCATTTTGGCTAGAAGTCTCTTTCAGTGTTTAATACTAAGCTTATATTTATATAGTCAAAGCATATGTGAGGTCATAGCCAGTGTCTGTTAAGCCAAGCTTATAAACTCTTAATAAATGCAACTAATTAAAGAGATATATTTAGGGGGGGACTTGTATTACCCACATAACTACTTTAAATCTTTTTTTTTTAAATAAGGAAATAGTTTCATGTGTCTAGTCAGATTATAGAGAAAAAAAGTTGGCAACTAACATTGTTAGCTTCTTCTCTATCTCTCTTTTTTATTCTCACCCAAGGACATGCTTCTTGATTTAGAAGGAGGGGGAGACAGGGAGAATAGAAAGGAAACATCGATCTATTGTCTACTGTTTGTTCAGTTTATGGGACGATGCTTCAACCAACTGAGCCACACTGGCCAGGACAGAGCTTCTTCATTTTTGAGACTCTCTTTTTCTCTTTATATGTCCAGTGTCTCAGGGACCTCTGTATTTCAGTTTTCAAATTAGTGCTTAGAAAGTGTACTGCCAGCAACAGTTATTTCATAGTGTGAATAAATGAAATCCAAAGAGCTACTTTAAGGAGCTATTGCCATTTCAAGGCTTTCTGATGGTAAAATGTGTTTAGGTATTTCTGATGTCTCTGAGCAAGTGAGAGAAGTGCTCTTAGAATCCCACCTCACAACTGAATTTGCTTTCTCCTTTCTTTTCCTGTATCATAAGCCAGGATGAAAAGCATACTTGGGAAGTCCTATTTAATAGACCTAAGAATCACAAAGGTATTTCTTGTTCTGTAATATAAATCCATGTGTGTATATTGTTTACTAGACAGCAAGCATGCTTTACATATATTCACTCAATTGACTCATAGTGATCACATGGGGGACAATATCATCTTATATATGGATGAGGAAACTGAGGCATGCAGAAGTTAAGTAACTTGCCCAAGGCCAAGGGGGTGGAGCCAGGTTCAACCCAGGCAGTCGGGAGTGCTCCCGAACATTTTGCATAGCTGTCCCAATAGTAGCTAACTACTCTTATGACTTTTAATTTTTGTTCACAGTGTTATTTTATGATGTCACATGGTTTCCACCATTTGCTAAAATGTTTTTCACCCAAACTAAATATCATCCTTTAGTGAGTGTTTAGTCTGGGATGACCAATAGATTAGTCCCAGATTTTGAAAGTCCACTCTCATTATTAGAGCCCAGCGTCATTGTTTTTTTCCTCATACAA
Organism: Noctilio leporinus; assembly: GCA_004026585.1. Classification (NCBI taxonomy): domain Eukaryota; kingdom Metazoa; phylum Chordata; class Mammalia; order Chiroptera; family Noctilionidae; genus Noctilio; species Noctilio leporinus. The sequence goes on along the minus strand of PVIW01003127.1, from coordinate 10,926 downwards.
AAGCCCAAGTTTTATTAACCAGGAATATATGATATATCTAATTTAAATTTTTCAGAAAAGGCATTTCATATTCCACTAATGATTAGTTTGTGACACTTTTTGCCCAATTTAGTCTTGGTACCTCTAGTTTTGTTTTGTATTCCTAAACCTTGTATATTAAACTTGGCATTTGTGTGCATTATGTTGTGATAATAGGATGTGTGTATGTGTATGTATGTTGGAGGTGGGGGGGACCTCAAACAGGTAGCCATTTGTAATTTTACTAAAACAAGTATTTGAGTTTCATCATGGATATGGAAAACAGTGTGGGGATTGCTAGGGGTGGGGATGGAGAAGAGTTTAAGGGGGATAAATAGTGATGGAAGGAGACTTGACTTGAGGTGATGAACATAATACATTATATAGGTGATATACTGTGGGATAAGCACCTAAAACCTGTTCAATTTTTTAAAACAGTGTTACCTTAATAAATTAACTAAAAAGGAAAAAAAGGATTTGAGTTCAAAGATTGCAAAGCTGGTGTCCAGAGCCAGTCATGTAGCAAGTGCTTGTCCTTTCCTAGCACTATATTTCAACAAGGCTTTATTTGTCTCTAAAGTGGTATTTGAAAACTTAGGAATTTGAGAAAGTCTCAACAATCATCCCTCACTCTCATCACAAGACACTGTACTGAAATTAGTTTTCAAGTGTATTCTGCTTTCAATGGACTATTTTTCTAGTATTTATAGTTTCTTTTTTATTATTGTTTTATTTTAAGTATGCTTTTATTAAAATATAGTCAGGCTGCTATAACAAAATATTAAAGACTGGTGGCTTAAACAGAAATTTATTTCTTGTAGACTAGGAGGCTGGATGTCCAAGATCAAGGTGCTGTTCCACACGGTTTCTGATTAAAGCCCTCCTCCTAACTTGCAGACAGCCATCTTCTTGCTGTTTGCTTACATGGGAGAGAGACAGAGACAGAGAAAAAGAGAGAGAGAGAGAGAAAGGCCAAGCATTCTGGTAACCTTTCTTATAAGTGCATTAATCCTATCATGGGGCCCCACTAACATGATCTCATCTAAACCTGATACCACCCAAAGGCCCCATTTCTGAATATAAACACATTAGAAGTTAGCACTTCAGCATATGAATTTTGGTGGACATAATTCAGTCCATAGCATATAGCATAAATACCATATAAATATATAATTATAAGTATATAGACTATAAGTACAAAATTGAAAATACTTTTATAAAGTTAACAGACACAGTGCTCGTTTTGGCAGCACATATACAAAAATTGGAACAGTACAGAGAAGATTAGCATGGCCCCTTGCAAAGATGACACGCAAATTTGTGAAGTGTTCCATATTTAAACAATAAATAAAGTTAACAGACCCATGTAACTAGTGTGTAGATGAAGACTCAAGATATTACCAGTACTCAAAAGTCCCTCCTTAATCCTACCTCAAGGATAGCATTATTCTGACCTCTAATACTATTGACTAGTTTTGCCAATTTTTTAACTTTTCAATATTCCTTGAAAATACTCATAGCAGCACTCTTCACAATAGTCTAGTATTAGGAGTAATTTGGCAAATATTTGTACCTGGAAATGGGATTACTGAAACATTGAGCATGTTCAGCTTTACTAAATACTGCCAAATACTTTTCCAAAGTAGTTGAACCAATTTATACCTCCATCAGTTTGAGAGTTCTTATTTTTCCTCATCTTCCCCAACTTTTCCTATAGCCAGTCTTTTTCATTTTAGCCATTCTGGTGTATACAATGGTATCATACATGTTTTAAATTGTTCCCTGATGACTAATAAAGTTCATTACCTTTTCTTATTTATTTTTATTTCAGTTATTTTAAATTAGGATTCTATGTCTTTTAAGCAGGCTCACTCAACTTCGTAACTCCTAAAGGACTAAGAAGCATTCATTTCGATGATGCTTTGTGGTTCTTTGACACCAAGCCACTGATAGTTTTGTTTTGGGTCCAGCCTTTGACCAATTAGGTGTTAAACTACATCTTGGTAGGTTATTGCTAAGAATAATGTAGACTGAAATTGAATTTCTTGAGTAAATTACCTCTAATTCTGCCTTTTTTATTTACGTACCTTGTAGATTAACCCTGTGATTGAAAGGCTATATAGGTTCTCCCAGATTGGGTCTTCATGGAGCCAATGAACCTGGTGCTTCTCTGATGATTGTCCTAATGTTTTCATAAATTAATTTTGGGGAAATGATTTTAGAATTATCATGTCTCTTCCTACCTTCCCTAAAACTATCAGGGTGGTGAAACAATTTATTGATATAAGCCTAGAGCATTAACTGTTTTTAGTATTGCCATTGCCAGGATCCTTTCTCTAAAGTAGCTCTTTCTTCTTTTTGTTGTGTCTATTTGAAAATCTCAAGTGTTTTAGAAGATCCACGTCCTCTTGGTCCTGGTCAATTTGCTGTGGAATACCAACAGAGTAATTAGGAAATTCAAGGCAAGGATGCTGGCTGTTGGCAGATGTGGCCCCAGGTAATCTCACTGAGTAATGCTGAACATTTTCTCCAAAAGGAGCCACTCTAATGACACATTTTCCAGGGAACTTTGAGTTCACTTAAAAATGATACAATGGAACCATTTTAGACTTTACAAACTACATGTTTATAACCATATAGTTGATGTTCCTAAGAAAAATGTGTTATTTGCAATACTTTATATTTGGCCTATTTGTTTTTAAAATATACTGGTCTTGTACTCTGGCTGGTGGCACAGTGGATAAGGCGCCATTCTGCAAACCCAAAGGTCACTGTTTCGATTCCCCAACCAGGACACATAACCAGGTTGTTAGCCAGGTCTCCAGCCAGATCCATGGCTGGAGGCAGGTGAAAGGCAACCACACGTTGATGTCTCTCTCCTTCTTTGCCTATCTCCCTACCCCTCTCTCTAAAAGTAATAAATAAAATCTTTAAAAAATTGGTCTTAATATGTTTTTATAATTTAGAAGTTTAGACTTCCTTTTTAGTTTTATGTTTAGATTTGCTATCACATAGTCCATGTTTTTGACTTCTAGGAGAAAAACAAATTGAACAACCTACCAGGTAGCTTTTTGAATGATTGAGATTCAAAAGGGTACTTCACTTTGATTAGAAGTATGTTCTTGTTTTCTCTATTAATGAAGCACTACCTAATTATTAGGAACATTTATCTAAGGATGAGTGAGTTTTCCAGGGTGGCTCATTCATTTTGGGATTCCTGCAGAGACAGTCATTAAGAAATGCCAGCCTGTAGGAAACTGCGTGCCACTTTATTTCTCTTGGACCAAAAAAACCAACACATACATACACACACACACACCCCTCTGACAATGAAGAGTGGAGTCTGTCTGCCTGCTAAGTCGTCTAGGCTTGAATCAACTACTGCTCAGGAAACACCCCTCCCTAGAAGCAGCTATCTCTACCCACTTTCTGATTCTCTTTCACCATCCCTGGTGGACAGCAGGTTTGCTCTTGAAGCTCTGTTTGATCTCTTGTCACTAACTTATACCTGTGGTTAATTTTGATTATCCTGCTGATTGAAGTACTTGTCCTCAGCTGTGGCTGTCATATGATTGTCAGAGGTATGCAAAACCTGGCATTTAGTGGTATTTTTTATTGTGTATTTAGAAACCTGAGACTTTTTAGGTGAATCATTCTCAAGCAACAGTCAACTTTTGTGAGATGAATAAATATGGCAATTTAGATGTTTATGAGTTACTGTAAATCTTTTCTGCATTGTATTTTGAAAAAATGTTTTCAGCTTTTCTCCCTTCCCATAGATCCTAAATACTTAAAAATAATTGATTTTAGATGATTAAACATAGCTTCTACAATTTATTTATTTAGAGTGTCATCTCAAGTAACATTTTTCAATTTCAAAGAAATGAAACAAAATTTACATTTTGAACTAATTTGTCATTAGCCAAGACAGTAACTGCTTGGGTTTCATTTATTTTCCTTCTATAGACCACACTGGAATTTTCCACTTGGAAATTCATACACTTTTTTTTTCCTCTCAGAAATGTTTATTGGTAGGCAGAAAGCACAAAGACAAGTCAGCTTGTTTTGAAAATGTCTTTCAGTTACTAGAGGGAAGGTGGGGCGGGGCAGAGCTGGCTAAAATATGGTCTCTTAATAAGTGGATCTCAGCCTGCATTGGAGTTACCTGATATATAAAATATAATTTGTTTTTTTTTTTTAAGATTTTATTTCATTATTTTAGAAAGAGGGGAAGGGAGAGAGGCAGAGAGGGAGAGAGACATCAATGTACGGTTGCGTTTCACCTGCCTCCAGGCACAGACCTGGCTGGAGACCTGGTTTGCAACCTGGTTATGTGCCCCGGCTGGGGAATTGAACCTGTGACCTTTGGGTTCGCAGGCTGGCACCTTATCCACTGTGTTACCAGCCAGGGCTTAAAATATAATTTGTTGATCTCACTCCCAGAGATTCTGATTCGGTAGGTTTGGTGTGGGTTTGGATATATATATCTTTTTTAGAAAGCACTAATTACTCTAATATGCATGGTCCAAGACCACATGATGTGAAATACTAATTTATGGTCTTTTATTAGAACATGCTGTAAGGTTCCTGAAGCAGGTAAGAGGGCTGGTCACTGTGAGCTATATTAATATTGTAATTAAGTGAAATCTCTCTTTCTTTAAATTGTTAAAAACCTTCATCAAGGATATGTTTATTGATTTTAGAGAGAGCGGAAGGAAGGAAAAGGAATAGAGGTAGAGAGAGAAAAACATCAATGTGAGAGAGAAACATTGATCAGTTGCCTTCCGAATGCACCCTGACTGGGGATGGATTCTGCAACCTAGGTATGCACCCTGACTGGGAATCAAAACCACAACCCTTTGGTGTATGGAATGATGCTCCAGTCAACTGAGCCCCTGGCCAGGGCAAGAGAAATGTCTCTACTATATTGTCTTGTACTGGCTGGGTTCCCTAAGAAGAGCCTGAGACCAGCATTTGGGTATATGTGATTTATTGGAGTGGTCTTAGGAAAAGAGAGTAAGAGAAGTATTTAAGATAGGGCAAATCAAGAAGCTAAACAAGCATGTGGTCTCAGCTGGAGGCCAACTTTAACCTGATCCCATGGGAGGAACTCCCAGCATGAAATGACCGGGTAGCTTGTCCCGTCTGAGGAAAGGAGGCCAGCTTTTTTTTTACCCCTTGTCAGTGAGTGAGTGAGTGGTTGCAGGCTGCCTTGAGATAAACGGGTGATGTAATTTCCTGGATAAGGTGACTCCTATTCTGCAAGAGGGCAGTTCTCCCCGGAGGGAGCTCTTAGTAACCAACACTCTGGGCAGCTGGAAGATACCAGGGAAAGGAGATCAGGGAGGGCAGTATAAGCTTGCTGCTCTTAAGGCACTTTTTGATAATTACAGGGGAAACATAGACATATAGACACCAGATACAATTAGAAAGATTTTATTTATGTATTTATTTTTAGAGAGAGGTTGAGGGAGGGAAAGAAACATCAATGTGTGAGGGAAGCATCAATCAGTTGCCTTTTGCACACACTCCAACCTGGGACAACACTCAACCTCCTTTGTCAATTTTGTTACCTATTCTCAATAAGAGAAACAATGACTTCAAATATTGAGTTATGGACCCTTGGGTTGTAGTAAAATTTTAATGTGCTTTACTCAAAACTTCATTTGCAGATAATTCTGTCTCATGCTTCCTGTAATGATATTACTTGAGGGGATATTCCCTTGTTTAGTACTTTCAATGAAAAATATGTTGTTCTGAAAACTATTAAACTGGTTGTCATTGGTTACCTGGCTTTATTAAATAAAAAGGCCTCTTCTAAACTATGTTCTGTGGAGCATTACTGTATTTTGTACTGTGTTCTGTAGAAAGTAAGTTCTACAGTCAAATACTTTTGAAGGTGCCCTGTATACTATACTCCCTTTTAGGTGATTCACAAAGCAAGCATTTTGGCCTATTGAAGACTCTAAATATCCTGCAGGAAAAAAATTGCTTACATTTTTTCAACCCATTTCCCAAACTTATTTGCTCATGGAAGAACCTCTTATCATGGCTGCCTCCTTCTTTTTTATTTTTTCAGAATACATGTTACCATCTCATAGAATGAATATTCCATAGGAAACAGTTTGGGAAATATTAACATAAAACTTTATTCCTTTATCATGTGTTGGTAAGGGGCAAAGAACTGGTTTCACTCTTCTATTTTGTACATGCAAGGCAAGTGCCAAGCCAATATGGGGAACAGAGTAGTCTCTTGAGCACAAATTTTCCATGCTGATGGGGCTATAAAAACAGTATCATATTTAATGAGGCCTCACCATGGATATATTAGTATTCATGAAACACTTTATTTAGCCTAACCTACAATTACTTAATGGATAGTGAGTTTTACAAATAGCTAGTCCCCAGCCTTACATGTTTATTAAGTGTCTCTTCCTTTTGGAGTGATTTTGCAAGGGGAAGTCATGTAAAATTAAAAAGACAGAATATTAAAAATTCAACCAGGACACACACCAGGGCTTCCCTGATGATAACAATCATGGTGTAATGTTTCTGAACTTATATGGGTCACTGTGTTCTCAGTAATATATCTGCCATTTCCCACCACTCTTCTATTAAAAAATTATTTGGATTGTCATGGATATGTGGCATTTCCTTTTTGCATAAGACTGACCTTCTTCAAGTTGTAGTTCTCTAATAAGTTTTGAATTATAAAAAACAGAAGTGAATGTATATTTATTTAGAGGAAAAAGAGTGACCCTTTACATTTTGTATTGCATTTTACATTTTACAGAAAACACCCCTACCCCTCTACTATCACTATTGTACTTATCTTTGAGAATGGCAGTATTATAGGCACCACAAACATGGCCAAAGACACTTGGAAGGCTGGCAAGAGCAGCCTTACAGAATTCAGGAGCTTTGGTTATCATTCATCTTGATGATTATCCTAAATACTAGGTTTTCCTGGGTTTGCTTTCTTGCACCATAAAAAAATTCTGGAAGGAAACGACAAGATTTTCTCTTATTTGTTTTTACTTCTTCATGTTTAGTTATGCTCAACTAGCTTATCTAGATTCAGTCACAAGCTTACTGCTTCCTAATCTATTGTTTAGCATTAGTCTCCTCTTGGATTATGAGAGGTAATAAGGTTCCAGGGTCCATGCATAAGTACACCGGCATGCAAACACCTGGGAGCTGGTGGGGACTGAAATAATCAGCCCCCTACATATGAGGCCAAACATATTTCCCTACTGAGAAATGTGGGTTATCTCTAATGGAAAACTGGAGGAATCTAGGATCTTTGATACCTTGCGCAGGATAGAAGAGAATCTGATAATACACATACCAGTGAGAAAGCTGTAACATGGATAAAGTAGACAGATGCTGAAGGTCTAGGAAATGGATATAGCTGAGGCAATAGAGAGGATTTCTGAGGTAGATTGAGTAGTCTGTATGGTAAGGGAGATATAGGAACTAAGGCTATAGTATATGAGGCTTCTAGTATAGGTGGACTCTAATGCCATTATTGGAGAAGGGACTATGGGTTGGGGGAAGAACTGGGCTGGTAGAGTAGGGTGACTGAGAGTCAAAAAGATAGAAGCCATTTTAGGTTTCATTTAATAAGTTTGAAGTGAAACATTTTGAAAGCAGCTTGAAATATGTGTCCAAAGTATAGAGAAAGGGGACAAAACCTAAGATTAATAGGAACTCAGCTGTGTAGAAAGACTGGGTTATGGACAAGAGCATCTAGGAGGAGTATGGCACTAGAACAAGTCATCCCACAGAACTGGGGTGCATTAGAAATGTCATAATTTTTTATCATCTATAAGTCAATTGTATTTTGTATTGAGCATTTCTCCTTTTAATCTGGGGAAAAACTTAATTTCATTTATTTATGTTTCTCCTTTCTCAAGCTTGGGGACATCTGTTTCTAGGGCAAGAGGAAGGAAAGATGGAGCCTCCTTTCTATTGTCTTTCACACTCTCCTATCTTTTCCCCAAGCTACCAAATTATCTTAAAGGCTCAAACATGTTTTTGTTTGTTTGTGTGTTTGTTTTTTGGGGGAAAAAAAAAAAAAAAGCCAGACGGACTGTTTTGGGCCCTGATGCAAGGAAGTCATGATGTACCAAGACTGAATTGGAGGAAGGAAACAGAAACAAACAAATACAGAGAGAATATTGGAAAATGCTATCTGTTCACAAAAAAGAAACAGCCTAGCCTGTGAGCTACAGAGTATAGCATAAGACAGAGCAGAGATGGTGTCCAGCGAAAAGAAGCCAGGAGCTTCTGAAGGATGCAGCTACAGCCCCACTCTCAGGATGCTGAGACACAAGGCACAGTCCTGCTGTGGTGATGACTGGACATGCCAGAAAAGGGCAAGGGGGTTCAGAGTCCAAGATTTTAGTTTGTTAATGGCCCAGCCTGTGGTTGGGAGGAATCATCAGTCACGTTGGGTTTAAATGGAGACACCTCCATCTTGTGCATAATTGTATCATGCCACTTAGAGTGTTTTGCTTTCCTGTTCTTCTCTGTTTCACTAATAGTCTCTCTTCATGGACTACAAGTTCCTCAGGGGCCGAACAATGCACTTCACATTCTAGTATCCTCAGCTGTTAGTACAATGTCTGACAAAGAGTAAATTCCTTATTTAGATTTAATGAGTGACTAAGAACCAACATTTTCTAATAGGGTTAGCATTTTATCTGCCTGGAAATCGGCTAAAATAATCCAAGAACTCTGAGGAATTTCCCTTATCACTATACATAAGGAAACTTAACTTCTTCTGTGCTGGACTGAAGCAGGAGATATGGGTCCTGTGCTGGTAGGTTGGTTACCTGGTTTCCTTACTTTTAATGAGTAGGGTGGTTAACACCACTGGTAGCTGTTTGTTCAGGTCCAATGTTTGTTTAGATGTTTGCTGTTTTTACCCCCTCCTCTGTGCCCTAATGTAGACCTTGGAAGTGTCATATATTTTAGGAAAATTTTAAATCATGGATATAATTCAGAAATAAATCAGTGCATCACAGATCTATTTGTATATATACTCTCTGCACAAGGCTCTTGAGAAATGGGTGTACAAAGAGCAGAAATGGACACATACAGGTCTTACTTTTAAATAAGTTTCCCATTTAGTTCAGAAGGTTAAGACAAGTCATTATATAGCTATAATTCATGAAAAAATGAAAGTGAAAGTGTTGAAAATAAAGAAATGGAGGAGAGAGGTTTCTGTTTAGCTAAATCCATAGACTACACAGAATTTCCTATTTCTTAGGCATCCCAAGTAAAAGTTATTTCCACAAATCTTGCAAGACACTTAATTTTTATAGTGTAAAGACTTTCAAACACAAAACAATAAAATTTAAGGGTTGAGTATAGGTTATGTTAAAGGTTTATTTCCTAGCAAAGAAGAAAAGTATAAGGAAGGAAGAGAAAATTATTAGAGAACAGCCAGAACTTAGTGTTTTCATTTACGGAGAGGTATATGATTTTTGCCAAGAAATTACACACAGCAGACTGACTCTTTTTTAAGCTTTTAAATCAAAATTGAAGAGGTACACAACTTGAAACCATTTCAGCAATTTTGAGGTTGCTCAAGGGATCCTTACGTGAAGAGTGGTATGTAAATTGAAATAAATATTCTTGTTATTTCATTATTGTTGTGATGGTTATGTTGCCAGGAATAGAGACTGTTGAATCAGACTGGAAGTTCAAAAGGGATACCTGAAGATTGTATTTCACAGCTGTGAACACCCCAAGAACTTTTGGCAGAGGATCATCAGCTGTATATTTGCAGCCTGCACAGACATCCAAGCTTTGTTTGGAAAAAAATTCCCCTGAAAATATGTTATTTAAATGTCTGGTTTCTAGTAGAACCTTATTTATGTATTTTTAGTATGCATGGGCAGTAGGGAAGAGGCTGAAAAGGGATAGGACATCAAAAGCATTTTGTGGCCCTGGCCACAAGGTAGCTCATTTGGTTAGAGCATTGTTCCAATACACCAAGGTTCCAAGGTTGTAGGATCCTGAGAGGGGTTATTATTTTAAAAAAAAAAAAAAGGTTGTGAAACACTGGCATAGAAGATTATTCAAAAAATGAAGTCACATATATACATACTCACCATACTTTTTGGTTTGAGCAAAGGACAAAACAGAAAACTTTTAATTCAATGAAAGAATAAAATGAGGCTCTGGCCAGGTAGCTCAATTGGCTAGTGCATCATCCCAATACGCCAGAATTTGATCCCCAGTCAGGGCACATACAAGAAGCAACCAATGAATACATAAATAAGTGGAACAACAAATCAATATTTCTCTCTCAAATCAGTACATTAAAAAATAATGGGGCTTGCGGCGCGGCCATGGCGTCCGGTGGCAGCGACCTCCGTGGTGGCGACGTAGAGGAGGACGCATCGCAGCTCATCTTCCCCAAAGAGTTTGAAACAGCTGAGACACTTCTCAATTCGGAAGTTCATATGCTTCTGGAGCATCGAAAGCAGCAGAATGAGAGTGCAGAGGATGAACAGGAACTTTCTGAAGTCTTCATGAAAACTCTAAACTATACAGCTCCTTTTAGTCGTTTCAAAAACAGAGAGACCATCGCCAGTGTCCGTAGCTTGTTGCTTCAGAAGAAGCTTCATAAGTTTGAATTGGCCTGTTTGGCCAACCTTTGTCCAGAGACTGCTGAGGAGTCCAAGGCTCTGATTCCAAGCCTGGAGGGGCGGTTTGAAGATGAAGAATTACAGCAGATCCTTGATGATATCCAGACCAAGCGCAGCTTTCAATACTAATCTCTGAACATCACTCTACTACTTAGGAAACCACATCCCCAGCATAGCATCACTGTCCGCCAGGATCTGGGACCAACTTTCACAGAAGAGACTTGGGCTTTTGGATACAACCACCCAG